>CM076997.1:116467153-116642764 GCA_039090855.1 Macrothele yani
AAAAGTAGTTTATTATGAGATATTTCAGCCATAACAAATGGTATTAAGCAAGTAAATCAGATCGCGCAATAGATAAATTTCAACTGCATAGCAGTTCTAATCTATTTAAACATGTTGCATACATTTCTTAGGAAATAAAATTCAAAAAATTGGTGCAGATTTAATGGATTGATTAATGAGTCCTGAAAAGTAATGAATACATTAATACATTTAGCTGATTGAATAATGGATTGATTAATGTCCTGAAAAGTAATTAATACATAATACATTTAAGCTGAATTGATTAATGAGTTCTGAAAAGTAATTAATTCATTAATACAGACAATTGACGTGGACGTAGAACATCAAACAGAAACCATCGCTCTTTCCACGTTTATAAGTAAGTCTTCTTGTGGGGCTCCAAGAAGCAACCTGCAAAGGGGCTTGGCAGTTAGTCGTATGTGAGTCTGGAGGAATTAGAGGTTGCTGTGGTGTAGTGGTAGCATGTCCGGCACGTAACTGGAAGACCCTGGGTTCAATTCCCGGTGGCAGCCAATGAGAATTTTTCCGTGACTCACTTATAAACGTGGAAAGAGTAATGACTTCTATTTGATGTTCTTGGTCCATGTCAGTTGTCTGTATTAATGTATTAATTACTTTTCAGGACTCATTAATCAATCCAGCTTAAATCACACTACAACGGATGGAGTTGTCAGATTTTAAGCAGACAGCAACTGGCTTTTGAATCTAGGTTTTGTTCCAGAACCCTTAGGTGGAATGAACAACTAGAATCATCAACTGTGGTTTCCTGCAAACTCCATACTAATGGATTTTTATGGTTTTCTTAAAAGTGTTGCCAATGTGTAATGTGAAGCAAAATGTCGTCACTAGGGTGAAGACAAATATCAGTCATTCATTAAACATTTGGCCATGCTGAAAGAAAGAATGATGAGGCACTGGTTGAGAAAATTTATTCAGCCCAATGGGCAGAAAAAATAAAGGTGCAGGAAAATCAAGGAAATCATGGGTACACTAGATCCAGGACTGCCACTAAGAGCAAAAGATAAAATACAAAAAAGTGTGAAAAATGTGAGGGAGGCCAGTGAAGTTCAAGTTGTGTGGCAAGAAAGCTGCAAATGGACACATTTGACACCCACAGCAAGTAAACACAATCAGTAACTTTGATTTCAGATAATTATGCTTTGGAGAGCTAACCTCTGAAACTCAAGAATTAGAGATAAGTAAGTATATTGCTGTCTGCCAATTAGGAGTAAGAAATTAAATGGTTTTTCTCTCTGCAGTATCTAAAAAATCAGACATAAAAAAGAAAATTTTTGGATTTTATATATATACTCATTGGCACACCTATGGAGGGGGCTTTGGGGGCTTAAGCCCGCTCCAAAGAGATTAAGAGCAACGCACGTCACAAATTAAACATTCAAAAATATTATTTTACATATTCAAAAAATGACATACTGTCTTCTATTACATGGTATCTTCTTCCCAAAGCCCAAAAGAGATCAAGAGCGACATACGTCACAAATTAAACATTCAAAAATATTATTTTACGTGTTCAAAAAATTACATAGTGTCTTCTATTACATAATGTCTTCTTCCTAAAGCCCCAAAGAGCAACGTACATCACACATTGTGTATGTATACTATATCATCATCATCATCATTGTCAACCATTATCAATCCACTGCTGGACGAAGGTCTCCCCAAGTTTCCTCCACAACGGTCTGTCTTGTGCCAGTCTCCTCCATGTCACTCCCGCATACTTTCGAATTTCATCCACCCATCTTCCATGTGGTCTTCTTCTGGGTCTTTTCCTGTCCCTTGGAATCCAATCTAAAATTTCGGCTGTCCATCGATGGTCTGTTCTTCTGGCAGTATGTCCAGCCCATTGCCATTTCAGGGATTTAACTCTGATCATGATGTCTTCCACTCTTGTCATTTTTCGGATCCACGAGTTCCTCTTCTTATCTCTCCTGGTTACACCAAGCATGCACCTCTCCATGTTACTTTGAGTTGTCTGCAGCCTTTGTATGTCTCTTTTAGTTAAGGTCCACGTCTCTGCACCATACGTAAGCACTGGAAGGATGCATTGATCAAACACTTTTCTTTTAAGACATAATGGCATATTGCTCTTGAAAAGTATGCTGTTTCTTCCAAAAGCTCTCCAGGCAAGTTTTGTACGCCGATTAATTTCTTCACCAATGTGACCCTCACTTGATATCTGCTGTCCAAGAAAAATGTACGTGTCTGATATCTCCAGCTTTTCTCCATCAATCAATAAATCCTCATTTCTTGTAAAAGCATTGTACATCACTTTTGTCTTCTGAAAGTTCATTTTTAATTCCACCTCTTTACTCTTGTCAGCAAGTTCCTGGATCATACTCTGTAGCTCTGATGGGGTAGTTGCAAAAATGACTATGTCATCAGCAAAACGAAGGTGGGTTAGATAATCTCCATTAATCTTTATCCCTTTGTTTTCCCAGTTCAGTGATTGAAAGACATTTTCCAATGTGGCATTAAAGAGCTTCGGAGATATGGTGTCACCTTGTCTCACTCCTTTTCCAATATTAATGTGTGTTGTATTTTCAAACAGCCGAATCTTTGCACTTGCATTTTCATAGATGTTATTAATAATATTAATGTATGCATCTTCAATACCGCAGGATTTCAGAGCCATTGCAACTGCTGATGGTTTCACCGAATCAAAGGCTTTTTCATAATCGATAAAAGCCATGCACAATGGAAGTTCATATTCCCTCGCTCTTTCAATTAGTTCTCTCAGTACGTGGATATGATCTACTGTGCTGTAGCAACTCCTGAATCCAGCTTGTTCTCTCGGTTGAGCCATGTCCAGTGTCACCTTCAAGCGGTGTGAAAGAACTTTAGTGAAGATTTTATAAACCACTGATAGGAGGCTGATAGGTCTGTAGTTCCCGAGATCCTCAATGTCACCTTTTTTATGTAGCAAGATCATTGTAGCGTTGTTCCAATCCACAGGAATTTTCCCTTCATTAAGGCATCGAGTGAAAATTTGGGCGAGTACTGTTTCGATTTCTCCACTTGCTTCTTGTATGATGTCTACAGTAATTCCATCTCCTCCTGGAGCTTTTCCCAGCTTCATGTTCTTGATTGCATGTGCAACTTCTGCTGGAAGGACTGGAAGAACTCTGGTACTGGTACCTTTCATGATGTCTGGAGTACATGTATCATGCCTTTCATATAATTTGGAGTAGAAATCTTTCACTCTTGTCAAAATTTCGCCTCTATTTCTTGTTACAGAACCATCTTCTTTTCTCAGTGCCATAATCTGTTTTTTCCCCTTACTGAGATGTCCCTTTGCTATCTTTAGGCTTTGGTTGTTTTCAATTGCTTTCCTTACTAGTTCACAGTTGAATTTCCTTACGTCTTCAGTGATACTTTTTCGTACTGTCTTGCATAGCTCTATATATTCTACTTTGGAAGTCACATCTTCTTTAGTTGTCCTCATCACTCTTTTTTTGCATCAACATTTTGGTTTTTCCTGATAATTTGTTCACATGCAATTTGTTCTTAGACCCAGCTAATTTTGTTGCTGTTTCCATAAGAGCTTTGGTTACTTTTCTGTTAACTTCAGAAATATCCACTTCTTCCGATGTTAGGCCTTCTAAAGCAGAGAATCTGTTCTTCAGTTCCAATTTGAAGGTATTTGGTGTTTTTTAAGGTTGGTTATGTCAATACATTTTGTTTGTCTTATGAGCTTGCTACGTTCGAGTTTAGTGTTGAGGTGCATCTTACATCTCACCAATCTATGGTCACTGCCTGTGTTGAACTTGTTTAGCACACTGCAGTCTTCTATGACGAATTTTTTGTTACACATAATAAAATCAATTTCACTTGTCGCCCCTTTTGGATGTCTCCATGTCCATTTTCTGTGTGGCTTTTTCTTGAAAAAGGAGTTCAAGAAGAAAAACCCTTCTGCCTCTGCAAACTCTACGAGAGTATTTCCATGTTGGTTTCTGTTGCCGTGACCGAATTTACCTACTGAAGTTTCATTCTGTTGCAGTTGCCCTATTTTTGCATTGAAATCTCCCATAATTATCTTCAAGTGCTGCTTACCTTTATTATTTAGATCACGAATTTCCTCATACTATATATATATATATATATATATGAGATGTAAAGTCAGGTGATGCGTAACACCACAGCCTCTCCTTGACAAATGTCAACCCCGCCTTCTCGTGGTGCATCCTGTTCCCACTAAAGGGGCTCTGACGACCGCCAATAGCGGTATAACTATACTATCGGGATTAGAGGAAATTCTATGCCACACTCACCAACCCGCTTGGCTAGCGTGGTAAGTTATGGCTAAACCCCTCCAAAATGATTCCACAACTTAAATCGTGGCCCTCAGTTTCCGGCAGCTGGAATGTACCTGGCCAAGGCAGCGGCCAGTGCGACATGAAGGCAGAGGGTGCTAAGAATCCCCGGAGGACCGGACTAGGCTGCCATCTGATGCTGACCTTGGCTACGTATAACGGACGCTCCCTATCTTCTGATTCAAGGCTTCTTGAATTGGAAGAGGAACTACAAAGGATCAAGTGGGACATTGTGGGGCTAAGTGAGGTAAGGAGAAAAGGAGAAGATCTCATCGAACTGAAAAGTGGACATCTCTTCTACTATGGTGGGACAGATACTGGCAGAACTAGTGGTGTTGGATTTATAATAAACAAGAAACTGAAGGATAAAGTTGTAGAAGTTGAAAGTTCCTCTGACAGAGCTGCACGACTCGTTATCCAACTCTCGAGAAGATACCAGGCTCAGATTATTCAAACTTATGCACCAACCACAAGTCATCCTGAAGAAGAAATTGAAGAATTTTATGAGGAAATTCGTCATCTAAATAATAAAGGTAAGCAGCACTTGAAAATAATTATGGGAGATTTCAATGCAAAAATAGGGCAACGGCAACAGAATGAAACTTCAGTAGGTAAATTCGGTCACGGCAACAGAAACCGGCATGGAAATACTCTTGTAGAGTTTGCAGAGGCAGAAGGGTTTTTCATCTTGAACTCCTTTTTCAAGAAAAAGCAACACGGGAAATGGACATGGAGACATCCAAATGGGACGACAAGTGAAATTGATTTTATTATGTGTAACAAAAAAATCGTCATAGAAGACTGCAGTGTGCTAAACAAGTTCAACACAGGTAGTGACCATAGATTGGTGAGATGTAAGATGCACCTCAACACTAAACTTGAACGTGGCAAGCTAGCAAAATCTATTGACATAACCAACCTTAAAAAACACCATAATACCTTCAAGTTGGAACTGAAGAACAGGTTCTCTGCTTTAGAAGGCCTAACATCGGAAGAAGTGGACATCTCTGAAGTTAACAGAAAAGTAACCAAAGCTCTTATGGAAACAGCAACAAAATTAGCTGGGTCTAAGAACAAGTTGCATGTAAACAAATTATCAGGAAAAACGAAAATGTTGATGCAAAAAAGAAGAGAGATGAGGACAACTAAAGAAGATGTGACTTCCAAAGTGGAATATATAGAGCTATGCAAGACAGTAAGAAAAAGTATCACTGAAGACGTAAGAAAATTCAACTGTGAACTAGTGAGGAAAGCAATTGAAAACAACCAAAGCCTAAAGATAGCAAAGGGACATCTCAGTAAGGGAAGAAAACATATTATGGCACTGAGAAAATAAGATGGTTCTGTAACAAGAAATAGAGGCGAAATTTTGACAAGAGTGAAAGATTTCTACTCCACATTATATGAAAGGGATGATACATGTATTCCAGACATTATGAAAGGTACCAGTACCAGAGTTCCTCCAGGCCTTCCAGCAGAAGTTGCACATGCAATCAAGAACATGAAGCGGGGAAAAGCTCCAGGAGAAGATGGAATTACTGTAGACATCATACAAGAAGCAAGTGGAGAAATCGAAACAGTACTCGCCCAAATTTTCACTCGATGCCTTAATGAAGGAAAGATTCCTGAGGATTGTAACACTGCTACAATGATCCCGCTACATAAGAAAGGTGACATTGAGGATCTCGAAACTACAGACCTATCAGCCTCCTATCAGTAGTTTATAAAATCTTCACTAAAGTTCTTTCACACCGCTTGAAGGTAACACTGGACATGGCTCAACCGAGAGAACAAGCTGGATTCAGGAGTGGCTATAGCACAATAGATCATATCCACGTACTGAGAGAACTAATTGAAAGAGCGAGGGAATATGAACTTCCATTGTGCATGGCTTTTATCGATTATGAAAAAGCCTTTGATTCGGTGAAACCATCAGCAGTTACAATGGCTCTGAAAACCTGCGGTATTGAAGATGCATACATTAATATTATCAATAACATCTATGAAAATGCAAGTGCAAAGATTCGGCTGTTTGAAAGTACAACACACGTAAAAATTGGAAAGGAGTGAGACAAGGTGACACCATATCTCCGAAGCTCTTTAATGCCACATTGGAAAATGTCTATCAATCACTGAACTGGGAAAACAACGGGATAAAGATTAATGGGGATTATCTAACCCACCTTCGTTTTGCTGATGACGTAGTCATTTTTGCAACTACCCCATCAGAGCTGCAGAGTATGATCCAGGAACTTGCTGACAAGAGTAAAGAAGTGGGATTAAAAATGAACTTTCAGAAGACAAAAGTGATGTTCAATGCTTTTACAAGAAATGAAGATTTATCGATTGATGGAGAAAGGCTTGAAATAACAGACACGTACGTTTACCTTGGACAGCAGATATCAAGTGAGGGTCACATTGATGAAGAAATTAATCGGCGTACAAAACTTGCCTGGAGAGCTTTTAGAAGAAACAGCATAATTTTCAAGAGCAATATGCCATTTTGTCTTAAAAGAAAAGTGTTTGATCAATGCATCCTTCCAGTGCTTACGTATGGTGCAGAGACGTGGACCTTAACTAAAAGAGACATACAAAGGCTGCAGACAACTCAAAGCAGCATGGCGAGGTGCATACTTGGTGTAACCAGGAGAGATAAGAAGAGGAACTCGTGGATCCGAAAAATGACAAGAGTGGAAGACATCATGATCAGAGTTAAATCCCTGAAATGGCAATGGGCTGGACATACTGCCAGAAGGACAGATCATCGATGGACAGCCAAAATTTTAGATTGGATTTCAAGGGACAGGAAAAGACCCAGAAGAAGACCACATGGGAGATGGGTGGATGAAATTCGAAAGTATGCAGGGGTGACATGGAGGAGACTGGCACAAGACAGACCGTTGTGGAGGAAACTTGGGAGACCTTCGTTCAGCAGTGGATTGATAATGGTTGACAATGATGATGATGATATATATATATATATATATCATCATCATCATTGTCAACCATTATCAATCCACTGCTGGACGAAGGTCTCCCCAAGTTTCCTCCATATATATATATCATCATCATCATTGTCAACCATTATCAATCCACTGCTGGACGAAGGTCTCCCCAAGTTTCCTCCACAACGGTCTGTCTTGTGCCAGTCTCCTCCATGTCACCCCTGCATACTTTCGAATTTCCTCCACCCATCTCCCATGTGGTCTTCTTCTGGGTCTTTTCCTGTCCCTTGGAATCCAATCTAAAATTTCGGCTGTCCATCGATGATCAGTCCTTCTGGCAGTATGTCCAGCCCATTGCCATTTCAGGGATTTAACTCTGATCATGATGTCTTCCACTCTTGTCATTTTTCGGATCCACGAGTTCCTCTTCTTATCTCTCCTGGTTACACCAAGCATGCACCTCTCCATGCTTCTTTGAGTTGTCTGCAGCCTTTGTATGTCTCTTTTAGTTAAGGTCCACGTCTCTGCACCATACGTAAGCACTGGAAGGATGCATTGATCAAACACTTTTCTTTTAAGACATAATGGCATATTGCTCTTGAAAATTATGCTGTTTCTTCCAAAAGCTCTCCAGGCAAGTTTTGTACGCCGATTAATTTCTTCATCAATGTGACCCTCACTTGATATCTGCTGTCCAAGATAAACGTACGTGTCTGTTATCTCCAGCTTTTCTCCATCAATCGATAAATCTTCATTTCTTGTAAAAGCATTGAACATCACTTTTGTCTTCCGAAAGTTCATTTTTAATCCCACTTCTTTACTCTTGTCAGCAAGTTCCTGGATCATACTCTGCAGCTCTGATGGGCTAGTTGCAAAAATGACTACGTCATCAGCAAAACGAAGGTGGGTTAGATAATCTCCATTAATCTTTATCCCCTTGTTTTCCCAGCTCAGTGACTGAAAAACACCCTCCAATGTGGCATTAAAGAGCTTCGGAGATATGGTGTCACCTTGTCTCACTCCCTTTCCAATTTTTATGTGTGTTGTATTTTCAAACAGCCGAATCTTTGCACTTGCATTTTCATAGATTTTATTAATAATATTAATGTATGCATCTTCAATACCGCAGGTTTTCAGAGCCATTGTAACTGCTGATGGTTTCACCGAATCAAAGGCTTTTTCATAATCGATAAAAGCCATGCACAATGGAAGTTCATATTCCCTCGCTCTTTCAATTAGTTCTCTCAGCACATGGATATGATCTATTGTGCTGTAGCCACTCCTGAATCCAGCTTGTTCTCTCGGTTGAGCCATGTCCAGTGTTACCTTCAAGCGGTGTGAAAGAACTTTAGTGAAGATTTTATAAACTACTGATAGGAGGCTGATAGGTCTGTAGTTTCCGAGATCCTCAATGTCACCTTTCTTATGTAGCAGGATCATTGTAGCGGTGTTCCAATCCTCAGGAATCTTTCCTTCATTAAGGCATCGAGTGAAAATTTGGGCGAGTACTGTTTCGATTTCTCCACTTGCTTCTTGTATGATGTCTACAGTAATTCCATCTTCTCCTGGAGCTTTTCCCCGCTTCATGTTCTTGATTGCATGTGCAACTTCTGCTGGAAGGACTGGAGGAACTCTGGTACTGGTATCTTTCATGATGTCTGGAGTGCATGTATCATCCCTTTCATATAATTTGGAGTAGAAATCTTTCACTCTTGTCAAAATTTCGCCTCTATTTCTTGTTACAGAACCATCTTCTTTTCTCAGTGCCATAATCTGTTTTCTTCCCTTGCTGAGATGTCCCTTTGCTATCTTTAGGCTTTGGTTGTTTTCAATTGCTTTCCTCACTAGTTCACAGTTGAATTTTCTTACGTCTTCAGTGATACTTTTTCGTACTGTCTTGCATAGCTCTATATATTCCACTTTGGAAGTCGCATCTTCTTTTGTTGTCCTCATCTCTCTTCTTTTTTGCATCAAAATTTTCGTTTTTCCTGATAATTTATTTACATGCAACTTGTTCTTAGACCCAGCTAATTTTGTTGCTGTTTCCATAAGAGCTTTGGTTACTTTTCTGTTAACTTCAGAGATGTCCACTTCTTCCGATGTTAGGCCTTCTAAAGCAGAGAACCTGTTCTTCAGTTCCAACTTGAAGGTATTATGGTGTTTTTTAAGGTTGGTTATGTCAATAGATTTTGTTTGTCTTATAAGCTTGCCACGTTCAAGTTTAGTGTTGAGGTGCATCTTACATCTCACCAATCTATGGTCACTACCTGTGTTGAACTTGTTTAGCACACTGCAGTCTTCCATGACGAATTTTTTTGTTACACATAATAAAATCAATTTCATTTGTCGTCCCATTTGGATGTCTCCATGTCCATTTCCTGTGTGGCTTTTTCTTGAAGAAGGAGTTCAAGATGAAAAACCCTTCTGCCTCTGCAAACTCAACGAGAGTATTTCCACGCTGGTTTCTGTTGCCGTGACCGAATTTACCTACTGAAGTTTCATTCTGTTGCTGTTGCCCTATTTTTGCATTGAAATCTCCCATAATTATTTTCAAGTGCTGCTTACCTTTATTATTTAGATGACAAATTTCCTCATAAAATTCTTCAATTTCTTCTTCAGGATGACTTGTGGTGGGTGCATAAGTTTGAATAATCTGAGCCTGGTATCTTTTCGAGAGTTGGATAACGAGTCATGCAGCTCTGTCAGAGGAACTTTCAACTTCTACAACTTTATCCTTCAGTTTCTTGTTTATTATAAATCCAACACCACTAGTTCTGCCAGTATCTGTCCCACGATAGTAGAAGAGATGTCCACTTTTCAGTTCGATGAGATCTTCTCCTTTTCTCCTTACCTCACTTAGCCCCACGATGTCCCACTTGATCCTTTGTAGTTCCTCTTCCAATTCAAGAAGCCTTGAATCAGAAGATAGGGAGCGTCCATTGTACGTTGCCAAGGTCAGCATCAGATGGCAGCCTAGTCCGGTCCTCCGGGGATTCTTAGCACCCTCTGCCTTCATGTCGCACTGGCCGCTGCCTTGGCCAGGTACATTCCAGCTGCCGGAGACTGAGGGCCAAGATTTAAGTTGTGGAGTCATTTTGGAGGGGTTTGGCCATAACTCACCACGCTGGCCAAGCGGGTTGGTGAGTGTGGGATAGAATTTCCTCAAATCCCGATGGTATAGTTATACCGCTATTGGCGGTCGTCAGAGCCCCTTTAGTAGGAACAGGATGCACCACGAGAAGGCGGGGTTGACATTTGTCAAGGAGAGGCTGTGATGTTACGCATCACAGCCTCTCCTTGACAAATGTCAACCCCGCCTTCTCTCTCTCTCTCTATATATATATATATATATCATCATCATCATCAAGGTCAGGTGATGCGTAACATCACAGCCTCTCCTGGACAAATGTCAACCCCGCCTTCTCGTGGTGCATCCTGTTCCCACTAAAGGGGCTCTGACGACCGCAAATAGCGGTATAACTATACCATCGGGATCAGAGGAAATGCTATCCCACACTCACCAACCCGCTTGGCCAGCGTGGTGAGTTATGGCCAAACACCTCCAAAATGACTCTACAACTTAAATCTTGGCCCTCAGTCTCCGGCAGCTGGAATGTACCTGGCCAAGGCAGCGGCCAGTGCGACATGAAGGCAGAGGGTGCTAAGAATCCCCGGAGGACCGGACTAGGCTGCCATTTGATGCTGACCTTGGCTACCTACAACGGACGCTCCCTATCTTCTGATTCAAGGCTTCTTGAATTGGAAGAGGAACTACAAAGGATCAAGTGGGACATCGTCGGGCTAAGTGAGGTAAGGAGAAAAGGAGAAGATCTCATTGAACTGAAAAGTGGACATCTCTTCTATTATCGTGGGACAGATACTGGCAGAACTAGTGGTGTTGGATTTATAATAAACAAGAAACTGAAGGATAAAGTGGTAGAAGTTGAAAGTTCCTCTGACAGAGCTGCACGACTTGTTATCCAACTATCGAGAAGATACCAGGCTCAGATTATTCAAACTTATGCACCCACCACAAGTCATCCTGAAGAAGAAATTGAAGAATTTTATGAGGAAATTCGTCATCTAAATAATAAAGGTAAGCAGCACTTGAAGATAATTATGGGAGATTTCAATGCAAAAATAGGGCACCGGCAACGGAATGAAACTTCAGTAGGTAAATTCGGTCACGGCAACAGAAACCAGCGTGGAAATACTCTCGTTGAGTTTGCAGAGGCAGAAGGATTTTTCATCTTGAATTCCTTTTTCAAGAAAAAGCCACACAGGAAATGGACATGGAGACATCCAATTGGGACGACAAGTGAAATTGATTTTATTATGTGTAACAAAAAATTCGTCATCGAAGACTGCAGTGTGCTGAACAAGTTCAACACAGGTAGTGACCATAGATTGGTGAGATGTAAGATGCACCTCAACACTAAACTGGAACGTGGCAAGCTCATAAGACAAACAAAATGTATTGACATAACCAACCTTAAAATACACCATAATACTTTCAAGTTGGAACTGAAGAACAGATTCTCTGCTTTAGAAGGCCTAACATCGGAAGAAGTGGATATTTCGGAAGTTAACAGAAAAGTAACCAAAGCTCTTATGGAAACAGCAACAAAATTAGCTGGGTCTAAGAACAAGTTGCATGTAAACAAATTATCAGGAAAAACCAAAATGTTGATGCAAAAAAGAAGAGAGATGAGGACAACTAAAGAAGATGTGACTTCCAAAGTGGAATATATAGAGCTATGCAAGACAGCATGAAAAAGTATCACTGAAGACGTAAGGAAATTCAACTGTGAGCTAGTGAGGAAAGCAATTGAAAACAACCAAAGCCTAAAGATAGCAAAGGGACATCTCAGTAAGGGAAGAAAACAGATTATGGCTCTGAGAAAAGAAGATGGTTCTATAACAAGAAATAGAGGCGAAATTTTGACAAGAGTGAAAGATTTCTACTCCAAATTATATGAAAGGGATGATACATGTACTCCAGACATCATGAAAGGTACCAGAGTTCTTCCAGTCCTCCCAGCAGAAGTTGCTCATGCAATCAAGAACATGAAGCGGGGGAAAGCTCCAGGAGAAGATGGAATTACTATAGACATCATACAAGAAGCAAGTGGAGAAATTGAAACAGTACTCGCCCAAATTTTCACTCGATGCCTTAATGAAGGGAAGATTCCTGAGGATTGGAACAATGCTACAATGATCCTGCTACATAAAAAAGGTGACATTGAGGATCTCAGGAACTACAGACCTATCAGCCTCCTATCAGTGGTTTATAAAATCTTCACTAAAGTTCTTTCACACCGCTTGAAGGTAACACTGGACATGGCTCAACCGAGAGAACAAGCTGGATTCAGGAGTGGCTACAGCACAATAGATCATATCCACGTACTGAGAGAACTAATTGAAAGAGCGAGGGAATATGAACTTCCATTGTGCATGGCTTTTATCGATTATGAAAAAGCCTTTGATTCGGTGAAACCATCAGCAGTTACCACGGCTCTGAAATCCTGCGGTGTTGAAGATGCATACATTAATATTATTAATAACATCTATGAAAATGCAAGTGCAAAGATTCGGCTGTTTGAAAATACAACACACATAAAAATTGGAAAGGGAGTGAGACAAGGTGACACCATATCTCCGAAGCTCTTTAATGCCACATTGGAAAATGTCTTTCAATCACTGAACTGGGAAAACAAAGGGATAAAGATTAATGGAGATTATCTAACCCACCTTCGTTTTGCTGATGACGTAGTCATTTTTGCAACTACCCCATCAGAGCTGCAGAGTATGATCCAGGAACTTGCTGACAAGAGTAAAGAAGTGGGATTAAAAATGAACTTTCAGAAGACAAAAGTGATGTTCAATGCTTTTACAAGAAATGAAGATTTATCGATTGATGGAGAAAAACTGGAGATAACAGATACGTATGTTTATCTTGGACAGCAGATATCAAGTGAGGGTCACATTGATGAAGAAATTAATCGGCGTACAAAACTTGCCTGGAGAGCTTTTGGAAGAAACAGCATAATTTTCAAGAGCAATATGCCATTATGTCTTAAAAGAAAAGTGTTTGATCAATGCATCCTTCCAGTGCTTACGTATGGGGCAGAGACGTGGACCTTAACTAAAAGAGACATACAAAGGCTGCAGACAACTCAAAGCAGCATGGAGAGGTGCATGCTTGGTATAACCAGGAGAGATAAGAAGAGGAACTCGTGGATCCGAAAAATGACGAGAGTGGAAGACATCATGATCAGAGTTAAATCCCTGAAATGGCAATGGGCTGGACATACTGCCAGAAGGACAGACCATAGATGGACAGCCGAAATTTTAGATTGGATTCCAAGGGACAGGAAAAGACCCAGAAAAAGACCACATGGGAGATGGGTGGATGAAATTCGTAAATATGCGGGAGTGACATGGAGGAGACTGGCACAAGACAGACCGTTGTGGAGGAAACTTGGGGAGACCTTCGTCCAGCAGTGGATTGATAATGGTTGACAATGATGATGATGATGATATATATATAGCCCCCTCCAACAGGAATTCCTGGCTGCGCCACTGTATATAGTCATCCCTTGATATACTGTCCCTGTTTGTAACATAATCTTGTGATGTTATGTCACTGGTGGAGTTACATCAGATTTGCTAATTATTTTTAGATAACCCAAATTTTGTTAATCATGGTTAATCAGAAATTTCAATTAGCATTAAGTTAGAAACATGTTAATTAGAAATAAATGCAGTTATATGTTGTATACTTAGTGTGCACTGTTAGTTTGAAGTGTATGTTTCCATCTCAGAAGCTTCTAGTATGCATTAAATGCAAAAATTTACTTTGTATAGTAGGAAGACAAAGTTAACATTTTAATAATGAAGAAATGAATAAAAGATCATGTTACATTACTAAAACTTTATCAAGTGAAAATTAATAGCATTACACAAAATTATTTTACATACCTTAGTTTCTTCTAAAAAACTCATCAATTTTCATTTGTGCTTTAGATTTCAGCCCAATTACTTCCAGAGCACAATCTAATTTAACAAGTGAAATACTGCCAATGTGCGAGTTTGTTTCAAAGAATCTTAATGTTAAAAGATACTGATTTGAATCTTAGATTGAATCAGTGTCTTTAACATTAAAGTTCTCTACAACTGAATTGTAGTCCTAAAAAATGGGAAGAGAATTCTCCCACAGTTCGTAAGTGGCATTTCATCAAGTATATTTTGTGTTGGGAAAAGGTAGGTTGGCAGATGCCATTTGTATCTAATTTGTTTCTTAAGACTCTGCATTTGCGCAACAAGCACTAGGACCTTTTTGTATCTCATTTGTTTGTTCTATCATTATTGCTGTTGATTATTCTGAAGAATGAATGTGAATGTAATAAAATGAAAAAAAAAGACAAACTTTTACTGTCACTTTCCTGTCTTGGTGAAAAACATTTCAGCATAAAAATTACAGTTTGAACTCACCTACTTAGTTCCTATGATCAATTACATCCAGTTTATAAAATCCATAAATCTTTGAACAGGTTACAGGATTCCATTTTCAACAGCCAAATTAATAGCTGTTCTCCACATGTTCAAAGACAGAACCACATTATAAGAAAAGTAAGCAATTACATGGTCAGCTCGTACCATGGGATGCAATTCCCTAGATAAATGGTACAGTGGTCATCCCCATGCACTGTAAATACAGACATCTGAACATACACTACTGTAAACACCCATAAAGTATTTCTTTTGCCTTCATGAATAATATTCAGTCACTACATATTGACCAACAGTAGGTAGCCATTTATTAGAGTGAATTATGTAAACATAAAGGCTGTGTCCATACAGTATTTCACCTTCACGAAAAATATTCAAGGATGTTAACAAAACAGTAGGCAGTCATTTTATCAGAGTGAATTTTTGACAAATTTTTAAGTGTTTATTTAGACAAATTTGTAAGTTTTTGGTATACATACATATGCAGTACTAAAAAAAAACTTAAAAATTCGTCCAAATGAACTCTTTAAAGATTGAAACAAAAACAACCAGGAAAAAAAAAAAAAAAGGATCTGAACATCTATGATTGCCTCAATACATCAAATTCATAGCATTGCCTCAATACATCAAAGACTGGAAAAATACTTAATCAATTCATTCTCACCCCTCTCATAAATAAATACTTATTTCAGAATTGATTGTCAATGAAAAGACATACTCTTTTTGAAATGACACATGCCTGGAAAAATCTAATGTCAATGAAGAGACGATCTCTTTTTGAAATGACACATGCCTGGAAAAATCTAATGTGAGAGAAGAAAAGGAGTACAATGGGAAAGCATCGCAGATAGTTCAGAAGACATTCATTCAAAAACAACCCACCAGATGATGATACACGAAAAGACTGCAATGCGCAAATGGGATATGATGTCAATGGCACATTAGTACATGGAGACGAACCTTCTGCAGATGTTTTGGCACAACAATCCACAAGTACAGGCACCTACACAGATGATGGGCACAATGTACACTGGTGTGCAAAAATTAAGGATGAAGAGGAGAAATTAGCATAACAGCGGAACGAGCAGGCAGAACGGACCGAAAGATCACTCAGGAGTTAGGCTAGGGTCCGGTACGGTAGGGCATGCGCATATATGCAGCATGATGTGAGGGAGGGAGTGTCGGAAGGGTATAAAGCACATGGGCACGGTGTACGCTCAGCAATTTGGTGAAAGCTATTGCACTGTGTACATCGGTTTGAACGACGTCGAGTTGCTGCCACCGTGTGATATGGCCAACAGACAATCCAGTACACGACATCTGGATGACTTTACCCGAGGTCGCGTCATTGGGAAAATGGAAGAAGGTCGAAGGGTGACTAGTGTGGCCGAGGAGTTCGGGATCGCTCACAGCATCGTTTCACAAGCTTGGAGAGCATTTCAAATGACAGGAACAGCTGTCCGAGAGTTTAGCAGTGGTTGTCCACGAGCAACCACCACGGCGGACGACCGGTATATTGTCCTACAGGCGAGAAGAGACAGACGGCAGACAGCGGAAGAAATCGCAAGGCACATGCAACAGACAACTAGACGTCCGTTATCGCGTTTTACCATGGCCAGGAGGCTGCACAAAGGTGGTCTATTTGCACGACGACCAGTACGGTGTGTGCCATTAACGCCTGCTCATCGGAGGAGGCGGTTTCTGTGGTGCCAGGAACACAAGAACTGGACACATCAGCATTGGGGCAGAGTTTTCTTTACGGATGAGAGCCGATTTGGTCTGACAAGTGATTCTGGGCGTATACACATCTGTAGAGAGCAGGGAACACGCAATCCCACCTCCAACATCATCGAAAGGGACCGGTTTGGAGGTGGCGGAGTTCTTGTTTGGGGCGGTATCATGCTTGGTAGCCGTACTGACCTCCACATCTTCCAAGGAGGTTCAGTCACTGGTGTCCGTTATTGTACTGAGGTTCTCCTGCCTCAAGTGCATCTGTTTAGAGGTGCTGTGGGTCCTGAGTTCCTCTTCATGGATGGCAATGATACACCTCATCGTAAAGTGGCTGTCGCAGAGCTGTTGGAGAGTAAAGATATTCAACGCATGGATTGGCCCTCAAGGTCCCCAGACCTAAATCCAATTGAACACGTGTGAGACCTTCTCGGGAGACGCTTGGCAGCACGTCACCAGCCGCCAGCAACGATTCCGCAGCTGTGATTGGCGCTACAAGAGGAATGGGCCACGATGCCTCAACAGCTCCTTGACAACCTCGTCCTCAGCCTGGACAGACGCTGTAAATCCTGCAACGCAGTCAGGGGTTATCATATCCCCTACTAAAGACTGGATTTTTCTCGGCAGCCGACTGTCACATGGACGTTTCTGTCTTCTGTCCAGTTGTACTTGAAGCTACCTTTTCAATAAAGTGCCTTTGTATCCTTTGGATTCCTTGTTTGGACGGTTTCGCTGACTTGTCCCATATTCTTACATCTTGGGGATCTTATGGTATGATTTGAGTTGATGTGGAGCACTTATGCATGACGTTACATTTGAAAAACCGCCTCGTCCTTAATTTCTGCACACCAGTGTACAATACCATGGCAAAATACATATGTTAGCAATTGGAGATAGGAATCCGGTGCATTTAATTTGGTTTGAATATTTTAACTTTTCAACCTGTTTTTATTTTGAAAGCTTGATTTTAGAGGTTGTTTTTTTTTAATTCACAGCTCATTCTTGGATGTTTACATTTCCACATCCATAACTTTCTTGTTTAGGTCAAAAGTTTTGTTGCATGTTACTTGATTTGCAGTGAAATTACAGATGTCCAACACTTTAAGCTGATCTGATTCATTGTGGTTGTTGAATATCACTATAAACTCGTGTCATTACTACCATCGGACACTTTGGTTTATCACACCTTTCCCATACAAGCTACCTAATATCCAATGCTTCAATGCTAATTTGGAAGTTGCATTTAATTTATTGCATATTTTGAAATTGGTGAATATAAACAAGATTGTCTAGTTTCTGCCCTGTTCATGCATATTAATATGAGAACAGAATTCATTGAACACTGAAAGAAACCAAAACTTCTTCATCCTCAAACTGCATATATGTGCATCAGCATCTAATGAAATGTGCACATCTCCAAGTCCTGAAGGGGAACACCTCTATTTGCCCATATAACAATCACTTTAGCAATAATAAAGGGAACTATAATTAATACATCAAAGAACTACCACAAAATTCAGGCTCATATTTATAGAAAGTCAACAGGATAGATAATTAGTCATTTCTTATAACACAAATCATGCTGTGTGCTACTACACTCACTTTCCAGTTAATACATGACTATAACACTGCATGAGTAGCAGACTGGTGACATTCCTAATGACTAGAGCTAGGATAAATATGTAATTAAATATTTTTACATATTTTTACATACAGTATTTGATGTTTTTTCTATTATACATATTTACTGTTTTGCTTCACATATTGCATATTTTCCAATTATTCAAAAATATTTTCACATAAATCTCCAGTTTTTAAGCAAAACTTTCCAATATTTTCTGTTGTAGCAACCAGTGAGCCCACAGATGGCAGCACTATACCGGCACCAGACTGCTTCCTCATCTCAGATGACAGATGAGAAAAGCAGACTCAGCCATCTGTCATTTAATGCAGAATTTCGTGTCCAGTTTCAAATCATTTCGTTCATGTCATTGTTAGAAGTTTGTTTTTCCTGTTCAAATTGTTAAGTAAATCAACATGTGCAAAATTAAATAAATTATATCATCCAAATTAAAGGAATTTATTAACGAGTTTCCCGATGAAGAACTGAGGATTGATGGAAGTATTTTGTTTTGTGTGTGTCAGACGATTGAAATATTAGGAAATATACCCAGCCACATTGGAGAAATTATAAAGCACAAGTAAAAATAAAAAAAATCAAGGCCTAGAAACCATTACAGCCATAAAAAAAAACTTCTTCAGGGAACTTCAACTGGCAGTTATGCTGTTTTAAAAGAGAAGGAATACTCACCATTGGTTATAGCAGGGTTTAAGTTTTCGCCTCCTATGTGACGTCGAGAGGTTGCTCAGCCAATTTAGAGCTTTTTTGAGAGAAAACAAGAAGAGCTTTGTTTTTGACAACCTCAAGTCTATATTGCTGCTAGTTATAATAGCAGTAAGTTAGTTGAAAACCCTGAATTTGAGAAAAGTAATTAAAAATTTTTTTAAGTTTTTTTTTATTTCTTATGACTGTATACATAAAGAAATTGCAGAAAGTTATTAAAAATATAAAAAGAAATATTACATATTTTATTAATTTTTGGTTTTTTTCCTACATATTTCCTCATTTTTAATAAATATTTTATGTACATATTTTGAGATTTTTAGTACACATGAACCCTAGCCCTACTAAATGACATTTCTAAGATATGCATCACTGTCTGCATATAGATGCCATGCATTTTACTGCTTTTCCATGTAGGCAATCTCCTTCAGAAAACTTGAATATTACAACCCCTGGAATGAAAATCGAACCAGTATCTCCTAATTTACATTCAAGTACGCTTATGTCACACCACCCAGGACAACAAAGTTCCAAGCAACTGAACCTAAGGAGATAATAGCTTAGGAATCCAAATAACTTTCAATATGTATGCTAGATGAAGCAATTCCTCTTCATTGCAGTAAATTAAATGGTGAAAAGCATATTGTTTTAACTTCCTTTCCTACAGTGAAGCAAGATTGCTTTGTCAGTGGCACACTGGAAAACCTTGAGGCTCTCCCACAAAATGTGTTTTCGAGGCCCTCTCGCAAAAACTTTTAATTAGCTTTCAATTATTTAATTTTTTAAATTCCATATTTTTAACTATGTTTGGTGGCCATTTTAATAAATTGAATTCTTTGGAACCTACAGCTATTTTTCATGAAACCAAAGTTATTGTACTTTATTGCATGTAACACAAATGTGCACATTGTAGTTAAAATGATTACCCTAATTTCATACCAATATAAAGTACCACAAAACACTTAAGCCAATGCTAATCAAATCATACAAATTTTGTTCTTTTAGAAAACTAAGGCTCTTTGAAATGACTCGCAATCACACACAAAACACGTAACTGCTGTGTGGCTGTGTCTAATGACTTTTTCCGATTTCTACAAAAATACTAAATATAAGTAAGCAAATAAAGTAATGATTCAGAATTGTGTCACACAAAAAATAAAACAAATTATTTACTCTTGAACATAAAAAAACACACTTAACGTAATGCCACAATGGTTTGCACATAGTAAAAAAAAAAATTCCTCGACTCTTTTATAAAAAAAAAAATGTGTCTGTTTCTTAATTCCCACGAAGAAAACAAATGTAGTACATAACATCTTATCGTCATTGGTATAAAAATCTCATTCATTCAACTGATATTTCCTTCACATTCTCTTGTTAACATGAATGCATATGGCTATGGAAAAAGGACCTAAGTCTTCTGGAACAGCTGCTTCTCTGTTATCCAGTTTTTATAAATCAAACTGCAAAAATGATTTCTAAATGTTTTACTTATTTATTGAAAAAGGAAAAAAAAAGTTTCTTTTTAATACTTCATACAAAGCTGCCTTCAAAATTGTTCAGCTATTTCAACCAGTTTCATATGACATTTCTGGAAAAAAAAAAAAACTGGCAAAATCTTTTTGCTGAGGCCCTCTTAGCCCTGAACCCCCACCCACTGATGCACACAATGCGAAGGTTGCAGGGGCTATCAGCATGCCCCTAACTAGTGCACATCTGGGAAGTTATTTCAATTCCTAAGATAAAACTGCTTAATTTAAGTTGCTTGGAACTTTGTTATCCTGGGTGGTTTTGTTCTTGAATGCAAATCGAGATATAGTTACATGGGAAATCAGTAAAATGTACTGAATTCATATACTGACAATGATACGTACATGCCTTTTATGTTTATTTGTGAAGAATTAATTCTTCCAAGGATTTTCTTCCCATTCATTTCTATTTCTAAGATGATGAAGGCAATTCAAATCATTTCTGAAAAAATAAAATGCACACTGCACAAGTACTGCACAGGCTTGTCCAGATGACTGGAAAGAAAACACTTACTCTTGATCCCTTAATGCTTCCAGGGAGGTTGAAGATCAGAGTTCTTTTTCTTATGCCACATGTGGCCCTGAAATAGAAATATATTTTATGCTGTTCCATAATGGCTAATAAAAAATCATTTTAAGTACTTAGTTTTTGATTGGTAATGTTTTTAACGTGGAAAGGCAATTAAAAATAATGCAAGTTGGTAGTGTAGAGTAAAAACAAAAAAAAACTGAATTAAAACCAAACTAACAGCTTTTTGCTCTGTGTACATTAAAACCCCACAAAGGAAGAAATTCAATGGTGTTAAGTCCAGTGATTTTGAAAGCCATGGAAAGGGACCATGTTTACAGAACATACCACACTTGCAGCCTTATGCTCATTGGTTACCATTCTTGACACAACTAACAAAAGGTCTCTGCAATGCAGCTTTCTCTAAAACTAATGCATACACATATTCACATGCACACTCTCATTGGAATAGGCAGCATGTACAACTCAGACAGTGCTACCCGCAGTGTGGTAAAATCCACACACAAGTGATTTTCACTTTGTGTTGCTTTTCCCCAGGGTGAAAACTGTATTGTCGTTTCTTTGCTACCTCATGAAACATGTTTGAAATGTAGCCATTTTCTTTAGGTTGAAATGAAATAAACTTTCTGAATTGCTTTTTCACATGGTGGAAACTGTATTCCCCAATTTTTTTTTTTTTATTTCCAATTGAAACATATTTGAAATGTAGCCATCCTTAATGGAAGCCACAATTAACAAAACAAAAGATATTACTGGTTTCTCAAAAGCAATCATTTCAAAGGTGTTTGGCGATTAGAAAACAAGTAAGTCTTCAATACCCCAAAATCCAAAAAAAAAAAATAATAATAATAAATAAAAATAAAAAAAGGCTGTAAAACTAGACTTACAAGAGTGTGGCTGTCATGCTGTGAGGAGGGTTGTATGGAAGAACAGGTTTTCCATAGTGTAAAGCAACTGATTGCTGGCATAGCAGCCATCTTTCTTTCACTCCCAAACCATTAATAGGGAGTGAAAGAAATTAGGTCTAGGAAATCACCAGCTTATACCAAAATAAATTATCTCAGTAAAAAAAAATCTGCTTATAGTGGTGCCAAGAATAGTAGTAGAACAAAGGAAGAAAGTGATGTGATCAAATGAATCACACTATACATTGCTTTATACTGATTTTTGATAGAAAGAATGGTGAGAACCTTATGAAGTGATGGACCTAGAATGCATTATGAACACAATCTAAGCACTTGGAGAAGGCACCATGCTATAGAGGATGACATGTTGGGACATACCACATTTGTTGATACCAGTGGAATGTAAGATGACAACACTTCTTTCATGCACATGATAACATCTTTAGGGTGGGGTCCATTGCAACAGCACATTGTGCTAGTCATGCAAAAATGATTGTTTAATGAGCATGAGGACTTCCATGATCTCACCCTGGCCTCCAAAGTCCCCTGATCCCAATCCTATTGAAAACATGTGGGACATGCTGTAAAGAACTGTTTGGCGATGGTGTCCTTTTCTGTCAACACTGACAGAGTTATAACACATTTTTTAAGCAGCAACGGCTGTCTTTAGACCAAAACAAAATCAAACACCTCATTCCAATCTGTGTTGCATACTTGATGTCATTCACAAGAAAAGCAACCCTACTTGATACTAAATACAAGTTTGTATTTTTTTTTTTTTTGGCTAGTGTGTGTACTATCAACAGAATATTTGGCCATAAAAGCATTATAGCAAACCTGTTTTTCCTTTCTGCTTGAATAGCTCCCATGTTCAGAAAGATTACAAGCAACTAAAGACCATTTCCATCTCAATTCAGGCAGGCATGACCAACATGTGTCAGTTGACCACCTCCAATTTTTTTGAAAAAATTATGGTAGCTACTCCTATTAGAGGTATAAAGTACTGCAAAAGGTTTTTTCATAAAAAAAATTTTTGGTCGAGCTACAGCCTTTTGAAAACAGGCAAAAAATACACTTGTGAAGAAAATCATGTGAAACGTCAAATTTTTTAGTGCACACTGCTCCTGAACTATAACAGGTAGAGACCCGAATTTATTTATTTTTTAAGACTATTGAACTGGCCTTTCTTCAAATTCACAAAAATTGGTCAAACGAATGTTGCCAGATGGCAAAAAATATATATATATATATATATATTTATTACAAAAATTTTAATTTTCCACAAATTTAGGATTTATTTTATTTTTTAAGAAAAAAGACTTATCAGGTGGGTAAGTGTGCCAACCTTCACCCCTACTAGGGTTGTCTTCGCAGTAATTTTATTTTTATCCTGTGATGCTTGTAACTCATAAAATTATTTTTTTTAAATATACAAAATTTCAAAAAATCAACATTTTTGAATTGCAATACATCTCAAAAAACCCCATTTTTTAAAAATTCTGAAATTTTGTCCAAACAATGTCCTAATGGTAGGTAGTTTACTGGGGAGTCAGGTTACTGGATTTTTGCCTTGAAATTTTCTTACATATTTTTGAAAATTACATATTTTTTCTTCCAATTTTTGAAAAATGGCACTTTTTTTTTTCAAATTTTTGAATTCATTGAAAAAATGAGAACTGTAAACATTATTTAGTAAATTTTTAATAGCAGGAGGACATAATTCCTGGCAGGGCTCACACTAAGCATTCACCAAGTCACCAAATGTGACTAAATCCAAAAAATGGCTAGAAAAATTAGTAACAGTGAAAATGGTGGTGAATGATTTTATGAAACTTGGGCAATTTTTTGACTCATGGGTAAACTGCAATTTGCGGTAATTTTTGGGCTAAACTGCAGCAGATGTGATTTCAAAGTGTGATTTTCCAAAGCTGTGGCACTGAAAATGGTACTGCCCAGTGCAATTTTTTTATGGAGTACTGTGAAACAGCTATTGAGGCTGCTTGACAGTCATTGGGGAAGTCAATGAAAATAAGAGCTACTGAAGGTGGGGGATATCGAGACGGAAGAAACTCTTCTGTAATTTACAATGAGCGGATCCAGAGAAATGGGATAGCAGAGGTTAAACAGTCTGCAGCACATAGTCTAGTGTTGGTGTTGCACTTTGACTTTGATCAAAACTGATCTGTAATTCTACCTGATGAAGTGCAAAGGTACTACTGGCAAACAATGTCCAGATCTCACTCTTTACATGCATTGCGTACTTTTTCCAAATGAGACTAAGTCTTCTGTGGTAGCATGCAATGATATAAGCTATGACACAGCACATGATCTGTGTGCCATTCTGCTCATAAAAAGTGAAATTGCTAAGACTTGTACTTTGGAAGAATTTAAACCAATTGTTTACATCTCAGATGGAGCAGCCGGGCACTTCAAAAACAAATATTAGTTCTATGAACTTATGAAGGGGGACCCAAATGTAACAAGGAAGTGGATCTTCTCAGCCACAAGCCAATGCAAGAGTGCATGTGATGGTGTGGGTGGCCTGTGCTAACATTTTGCTACTAAATTCAACTTACAGAAATAAACTTCACAAGCTATAAGAGATGCACCTTCATTTGTTGTTACTGTCTCCCCCTTGATCCCAAAGACTAAACTTCTACTCCTCACAACTTGCGAAGTTCAATCCTATTGAGCCAGCAAAGTAGAAGAGTGTGATACAGTAAAATCTGTTGTTGGAATACAGTCACAGCATTCCTGGTTAGTACAAGGAAATAAACCATCAATGGCCAGAACAATCTGGTACCCACATAAAGCAGTGCAATTTTCAAGCCAACAAAAAAAAAAAAAGAAACGATTTTCTGGGAATGATTTTTAAATAGGAGAATTTATAAGATGCATTTATGACGATAACTGGTGGACGGATAGGACAGATTACAAACATATCTAAAGAATTTGAGGACATGACAGTGTCTTTCATGCACCCTCATGGACCAGCCAGAGGTTTTTGGTGGCCAGAAGAATGTGGCAAAAAAACAGGTCAAGTGTCCAGTGCCCTTAAAAAATGTACTTCTAAAGGTGAATGGCCTAACTCTTGTTAGACGTTCTGCACAACTTCATACCTTTCATGAGAAGGAAATCAATAAAATCCAGCTTTTCTCAGTTTGAATAATTTGTAGTTATGATGGCAAGCTCATAATTTTGTTTTTTGAGGCCTTTTTTCTTATGTAAATAGAAATTGAATCTTAACTGCAACTGAGATAATGTATTGTATGTGTACAGACTATGGATTTAAAAAAAATTAAGCATGTACATAGGTGACAATTATTAAAAATCATAAAAATGACTTTAAAATATAGATTGACATGTAATTTGTAATATATACTCAGGTAAACTTTTCAGAAATATCTTTCGAAGCTTTTTTTTTTTTTGTTTTTTTTTTTAATAACCCAACCCTGAGGTTTGAACAGGATAGAAGTGCATTTTCAAAAATTTGTAGGAAAATTTCAAAGCAAAAATCCAGTAACCTGATTTCCCCAGTTAACTACCTACCATTAGGACATTATTTGGACAAAATTTCAGAATTTTTAAAAATGGGGTTTTTGAGATATTGTAATTCAAAAATGTTGATTTTTTGAAATTTTGTATATTTTAAAAATTAATTTTATGAGTTGCATGCATCACAGGATAAAAATAAAATTACTGCTAAGACAACCCTAGTAGGAGTGCAGGTTGGCATACTTATCCACCTGATAAATGTTTTTCTTAAAAAAAAAAAAATCCTAAATTTGTGGAAAATTAAATTTTTTTGTAATAAATATAGACTTTGTTTGCCATCTAGCAATATTCCTTTGATCGATTTCTGTATACATAAAGTAAGGCCAATTCAATAGCTTCAAAATAAAAAAAAAATTCAAGTACCTACCTGTTATAGTGCAGGAGCAGTGTACAAATTAAGAGCAGTATACATTTAAAAATTTGGTTTTTCACATTATTTTCGTCATGGGTGTATTTTTTGCTTATTTTCAAAATGCTGTAGCTCGACCAAAAATTTTTTTGTGAAAAATCCTTTTGCAGTACTTTATACCTCTATAGGAGTAGCTACCATAATTTTTCAAAAAATTTGGAGGCAGTCAACTGACACCAACTGCCTGAATTGAGATGGAAAGGGTCTAAAGCAGAAATGCAGCAGGAATGGGTTGGCAAAAAGAAAACACATGCACATACAACAAAATAAGCTTTACAACAGCAAAAAAAAAAAAAAAAAAAAAAAAAATTCTGCTCACAACAGCAGAAAAAAAAATTATTTTTATCCCTAGCACCAAATTGTAGCAGTAGCACCCCTTGTAGAAATATATTTATCTGGATGACAAAGTCACTGTGCTTTAAAGCAAAAAGCTATTTTCAGCACATATTTAAAAAAAAAAGACATGCTTATGTATCACTATGTCTACACCTATCTCGGCACCTAATACTCCGATTTGAAAGTTTCAATTTGCGTTGGAAAGCCTGAACTGTAAAAACAACAATTCTCACCTTTTGGTCTTTTTTCAGTGCATAACGTCACTGCCAAGGGAGCATAAATACAGATGTTGAATTCAAAATATATTTTATTCTGTATCATATTCCTAAAAATCTGAAATCTGACTGAACAATTCTTCCTCCCTCAGATACCATTTACAACAAAGACCGTTTTGTGTAATTTCTGTTTCAAATAATGTGCACCTTTTCTGCTAGGGGAATAAAGTTACTTTAATTTTCCCTGATACCTCTGCTTCTAAAAGTTTGATTTCATTTTTTTTTTCTTTCCACATAATTGGTAGTATGGAAAGTTTTGAATAATCTTTCACTATGCACAATTTGGCTGCAATGGACCCAAGTGCATATTTTTTTCCAATATACACTGCTGGCCACCCAAAATGTAACACCAAGAAGGACACGAGATAGCAAAGCCAGATTTACTGGACACATAACAACAGATACAAAGATGAAACGATTGAGCTTACAGTCCTGTGCGACTTGTGGAACACACAGACATCAATAGTTCGTGTGGCCCCCATTGCTGGCAATAACGGCCACTACATGCCGCGGCATCGAACGAAAGAGGCTTTGGATGTGGGCTTGGGGTATGTCGGTCCAGGCTGCTTCCACACGTTGCCACAGTTCATCAGGCGTAGCCGTGGGTGGTGCTTGCTGAGCCATTCGGTTGCCGATCAGCGACCAGACATGTTCGATGGGCAACATATCGGGAGAACAGGTGGGCCACAGCAGCAGTGACACCTGGTGGGCCGTGAAGAATTGTTGCACGATGCGTACCACGTACGTACGGGTGCACATTGTCCAGTTGAAACGCGGCCGCTGGCAGGTCCTGCAGGTAAGAGACGACTACAGGCTCCAAAACGTCGGAGATGTAGCGGTGGCTGTTGAGTGTACCGGCGATTCGTACCAGATGGGTGCGGGTGTCGTATCCAATTGTGCCCCAAACCATAACGCCAGGGACGGGCCGGTATGGCGATGCATAATGCAGGTGTCATACAGTCTCTCGCTGCGGTGCCGCCACACGCGGATCCGACCATCGTGGTGTTGTAGGCAGAAGCGTGATTCGTCGGAGAAGACAATGTCATGCCATTCCGTAGTCCAGGTGCGGTGTTTAACGACCCACTGCCTCTGCACTCGGCGGTGGTGTAACGTCAATGGTAATTGGAGCAATGGACACCGTGTGACAAGTCCCTGCTCCTGCAGACGACGTCGAAGAACGGTATGTGCTGAAACAGGTTGTTGTGCAACACACCCTAATTCCTGCGCTAACGTTCGTGATGTGGCGGTGCGAGCCGTCAATGCCCACCGCACAACATGCCGGTCCTCTCAGTCGGTGGTGTGCCGCGCCTGCGGCAATCACTCACGTCGGTCCGTCCGTCCCTCATGCATCCACCGATCCATATTCGCCTTACTGTGGCTGGATGTCGTCCCACACGGGCGGCGATGTCTCGGTACGATAAACCACTGTCACAATAAGCCACTATTCATCCTCTGTCGAACTCCAAAATGTGCTGGAATGACTGCCATATTCTGCGACGAGGCATCAGGAAGCTTCCCACGCACATGTCTGGCAGCACAACACACTTCCACTACTTACACCCCGCCTTCTGTGCACCCTTCTTATAATGCTTCTCGGTGGCGTGCCGGGCGCACATGATTTGCATATGCCCTGCAATGCTAATCGTTTGGATGTCCTCTCGCGGGCGACGCATGCTGCGAATTTCAGGCCAATCAGATGCTTCCTTCTTGGTGTTGCATTTTGGGTGGCCAGCAGTGTATTTGCAGCTGCATCTATGTTCCTTCAAACTCAATTGAAAAATTTCATTTTTGATCGTGACCAAAACCTTTTTTAGAATATTTTCTGTTCATAATAATGCATGGTTTTTCTACCTGGAGGAATAGATATAAATATTATTTTCCTCAATCTCTTTTGCCTCTACAATCCAATTTTAAAAATTTCTTTTGTTGGGCAGTGTTTCTGTGCGAAATATTTTGCACATAATTTCTAAATTTTTTAATTCACAATTTTGTCACTAGAGAGTGTAAGTGCGTATTTCTGTTTACAATATATGCATTTACAGTTGTACCTGAACATATAAAAACTTGATTGAAATATTTATTTTTCTGTCTGACACTACTCCCTAGAAAAGCATTTCAGGGGTGCAGATTTTCAGCTATGGATAAGTAAAGTTACATTACATATTCCTCTATGTCACTCCAAATTGTTTGATCTGAAAAAATCCTTCAGATTTGGATATCTTCCACTATGAGGAACATTTCGAATACAATCGGCGATTTTTCTTAATATGTAATTCTTTCACTAGTGGGCATAAGTAGCTATGTATTTCTGTTTCTAGATGTTTTGCCAATTGTGGAAATTGGTTCAATTTTTATTTTATTTACTTATTTTTGTTAATTGGTTCTATTACTATCAAAAATACTGCTCACATTACACATTTTAAATAATGTGTAGCTTTGCTACTAGACAGCATAAATACAATCTCTTTTCTTTTGCAGAATTTTTTCTTTTGGTAAAAATTTACTTTGAAAACTTCCTTTCGTGTTAAAAAGGTTCAAAAGATGTGCTAATTCAGTGTCATCTTACTTTTTTATTTTATACTGGAAGACGTAATGCATACCGAAAACAATGCAGACTGAAGGGAACACACAGTGGCATGCATTGAAGCCTGTATAACTAGCTTATTTTGGAAATGAATGTCACAATTTCTTAAGTACCTTCTCTATTTCTACACATGTTTGTTTTGCATCACAGTCTCTCTCCTCTTAAAATTGCAGCAGTTCTCACCAAATGTTTTCTTCTTTGCTGAAATAGGTAAACAGATGACACTCTTCTTCCTACTGGTGAATGGGCACTGACCACACACATCTGCTCCTCTTCTGTGAGCAGATGTGTCCCAACTTAGTCTGCCATGGTAATAGCAAGTGAATGTGTCTTGGATAATTCACTGCACATGCACACTGATCACATATTTCCAAGGAAGCAGAAATCCTGCTGTTTACCTTAGCTTCTCTCTTTGACATTGACCAGAGCTCTTTTGCTTTTTTGATTACTTTTGGTGAAAAGTGTGGATACTTAATTATTATTGCATTTGTTGTTGTATCCCAGAAAGATATTTTATGTGCATGAATAAAAATTTACTTTCACTGTGCAATTTTAATACTTTCATTTTGCATTTAACCAATACACTGAGGTATCAAATTATTAGGAACACCTACTAAACAAAGTGTTGGACTTCCCTTGGCATTTAAAACAGTCTTGATTCAAAGCGACATGGATTTAGGTAGGTGCTGATAACATTTTATAGGT
The DNA here is from genome assembly GCA_039090855.1 of Macrothele yani. Classification (NCBI taxonomy): domain Eukaryota; kingdom Metazoa; phylum Arthropoda; class Arachnida; order Araneae; family Macrothelidae; genus Macrothele; species Macrothele yani. Next base: position 116,496,862 of record CM076997.1, read on the forward strand.
AGGTTCAGCCAAGCGAATGTAATGGCATCCATCAGTTACCTTATGGTCTCTAGAGGAGGATCTCTGCTATGAATGGCTCTCTTAATCTCATCCCACAAAAGTTCAATTGGGTTATGATCTGGGGACTGTGGAGACCACACTTTGAAGTCACTGTTTTGCTCCCAGAATCACTGTGAGATTATTCAAGCCTTGTAGCATGGCACGTTACCCTGCTGGAAATAGCCTTCTCTATCAGAAAACTCCATGTACATAGTACATGTATGGGCTAGAATTCATTGATTCATGTGGTTGATGCCACATGGGCTGGAATCTATTGATTACTTGTGTGTATTAACTAAAAATGTGATTCATTGGAGGGCCAGACAACCGTTTTCCAGTCCTCAAGAGTATAGTTTTGGTACTTGCATGCCCACTGCAGACAAATTTGTTTACTAATCTAAAGCAAATATTATGGGAATTTTACTAGGAAATGTTTTCTTTAATAGCAAATTTTCGGAGAAAACTCTTCTCCTTCTTCAGGCTGTCTTGTTGTTGTCACTTTTTCCTGTCACTATCATGGTTACGGTTTACCTTGACGTTTACGGTTAACCTTGACGGTTTAGGTTATTTTTCAACAAATCTTGCCAGATGTTAGGCAGGGAAAATCTTTGCAGTCATTGATGATGGAATTTTGATTTTTCTCAATCTCCATTCCTTCTTTCAGCTTTCTTTTTGAAAATTGCTTTGGAAACTAATGACTTTAAGGGAATTCCAATCCATGCTGTGCCCAGTTTCTCTAACATGCCTATCTAATCCAGTCTTGTTGGAGCAATTTTTTATAGCTGCTTTATGCTCAGCTATACGAGTTTCTAGTCTGTGACCTGTTTCACCTATGTAAGATAGTCCACAACTACAATTTACTTCATAGACTACTCCTTGCATTTTTAAAATATTTTCTTCTCTTTGGTTCAAAGAGAAGAAAATATTTTAAAAATTCAAAGAGAAGAAAATATTTAAAAAATAAAATATTTTCTTCTCTTTGGTTCAAAGAGAAGAAAATATTTTAAAAATGCAAGGAGTAGTCTATGAAGTAAATTGTAGTTGTGGACTATCTTACATAGGTGAAACAGGTCGCAGACTAGAAACTCGTATAGCTGAGCATAAAGCAGCTATAAAAAATTGCTCCAACAAGACTGGATTAGATAGGCATGTTAGAGAAACTGGGCACAGCATGGATTGGAATTCCCTTAAAGTCATTAGTTTCCAAAGCAATTTTCAAAAAAGAAAGCTGAAAGAAGGAATAGAGATTGAGAAAATCAAAATTCCATCATCAATGACTGCATAGGATTTTCCCTGCCTAACATCTGGCAAGATTTGTTGAAAAATAACCTAAACCGTCAAGGTTAACCGTAAACGTCAAGGTAAACCGTAACCATGATAGTGACAGGAAAAAGTGACAACAACAAGACAGCCTGAAGAAGGAGAAGAGTTTTCTCCGAAAATTTGCTATTAAAGAAAACATTTCCTAGTAAAATTCCCATAATATTTGCTTTAGATTAGTAATTGAATTAAGAAACTAGGAAGCCATTTCTCAACATGAGCTTTATTCAAAAAATTTGTTTGTTTTTTTAAGCAGAGGAAAGGGGTACGTGAAGAAGGACATCTACTGTTATAGCCCATTTATGCCAATGTACAGTGAGCTGGACATGCTGAAATTCTCCTCTTGAGACCACTGTTGTACTGTGAGGTGACTTAACTCAATGGAACTCATCTTTTACTTCATACAATCCTCTCCACTTGCAGTTGCCCTCACAGATCAACCAGTCATTTCGACCCACAGGAAGACTGCTAACTGCTTGTTTTGTTATTTGTGCACCACTCAATGTACACCCTTGATACAGTTATTCTAGCATAGTTAAGAAGGTTTGCCATTTCCAAGATACTTGTATCTGCCTGCCTAGCACCCACTACCATGCCTTTTAATCACAAGTCTTTCCTATATTGCCACTATCTACACTTTGTACATGCCAGAATCTTTTGCAATGAGAGGGTTTTTATAACCCGCTCACTACAAAGGATTACGCAAACTCACCTCAAAGTCATAGTTGAAGATGGCACATTTCCAATTGCTCTTAGGTGTTCTTAATAATTTACTACTACACTGTATCGTAATAATGCTATTTTACAATACGATAAGTCATTTTGATTTATTGTTAAATCAAATAAAAAAAGTGCCTTTCATTCCATGTCTTTTTGTACATTGTATATTTGAGAACCCTGGGATTAATTAGTCTCAAAAATATCACACTCCATGATGTTTCACTTTGAATTTTTCATACATATAAGAACTCACACTTTGATTTAATTCTTGAACAAATATCCAAATCAATTTCTGTGATATAAACAGCCCTCACAAACATAGTTTCAGCTTAAAAATTCCAGTAAATAAACAAATGCACAAATTAAAAAAAAAAAAAAAGAACTTCTACAAACATTGCTTCAGCATGAAAGTTTTAATGAATAATTGAATGTTAAATTTATAAAAACTTTAAACTGCATATCCAACAGCAAAGACCACTGCTTGCCACGAGAAATAAGCGATTGCACTGGCACACACAAAAAAGAAAACAGAAGTTGCAGTTCAACTTTTGTGACAAAAAATGAGAAATTCCAGTCTGTCACTGGACATGGTAGCATGAGAAATATTTTTTTTTTTTTTTTGCAAATGGATGTAATTATATTTGTAAAATAAAAGAATAAGTTCTCACCTAGAAAGTAAAGCAAATGGGGTGTCCTTTGCACATGATGCAATTATGCCTTGAGAAAGACTGCCTGCTTTTCTCTCACATACATTCTCAGTAGCCTTTAAAAAAATAAAAATAAAAATCAAGAACAAAGACATATAAACCACAGAATAAGTGCTGATTAAGAGCACAGAAGTGTTTGCAAGTTTCTTTAGGGTTTTTTTTTTTTTGTATTTTTTATTTCTATATTTATCTCAAGACTATTTTATTGTGGTAACTTCATCAATATGATGTTATGGTAGTGCATTAATCTTTATAAACATACAATTAGGGAACCACAAAGGCATTAATAGTAATACACTGGCAGAAAGTGAAAAAAGAACACCAAGAAGGAATTGGCGGACGATCAAGAAATTTACATATGTTAATGGGGTCGAGTTTACATAGGTGTGATGTTAATTTCGGGACCAACCGGTGAGCGCTTACGCCACAGCACGGCATAATATGCAAATTATCGTCGGTGGTATTTAAGCAGTACGGCAAAGTGAATGTAATCAGTCGTCAGCGTACGGACACGTGCGAAGACCCTGAAAAAGCTGCAATGCCTGGACATGGAAGACGTGTACGATTTCAGCAGTTATCGGACTTTGAGTGAGGTCGTCTAGTCGGACTCAGCGAGGCCGGGTGGTCGTATCGTCGAATTGCGGAGCGAATTGGATGGGAAGTATCGGTGGTGGTATGATGGTGGCGTAGATGGTCCGAGGAACATTCCCACATGAGAAGACGTGGAACCGGGAGTCACAGACGGACTGATGAGCGGACTGATCGACGCACATAAGAAGAGCGGCGTTGTCAAGCAGAACATCCACTGCGACGCAAATCCGAGCTGCCGTTGCACCTGAGGTGACTGTGCGAACAATCCGCAACCGTCTACAGGATGCAGGACTATGTGCACATGTGCCTCTGGCATGTGTACCTCTGACTCCAGCCCACCGTCAGGAACGGCTGCAGTGGCGTCGCCAACGTCAGCACTGGAGAACACAATGGCGATCTGTCGTGTTCAGCGATGAAAGCAGATTTTGCTTGGGAGCCTCCGATGGCCTATGCGTGTTCGCAGATGCACAGGGGAGCGTCTCCACCCTTCTTGCATCCGCCAGCAACACACAGGGCCTGCACCTGGTCTCCTGGTGTGGGGAGTGATCAGCTATTGCTCCCGTACACAACTAGTGTTTGTACCGGGTACGTTAAACAGCACCTCCTACATCAACAACATCATTCAGCCCGTCAGGTACAACAGACTTCTAAACAACCTCTGCTAATTATTTTTCTTCTATGATGCAAATAAGCCTATAATGTGACAGGACTTATTAGATTGATGCAAGCATATTTCAGATGAAGCTGACACATTAGCACAATATTTTTAATTAATGTCTATGTACAGCAACATCATAAAAAAATAGATCCTACTTTAAACAATTCTCAGTTGAACAATTATGTATTGCATGGTATACATAAGTATAAAAGGCACATATTTTCTGTTACATTGGATGCTTAGATTCTGCACCTGTGGGCAAGAAAATGGTGAATGATTCACAAAAAATTGTAATGGTGAGAGGTTGATCACAGTAAGATACAAAGAAATCCAAAAAATGGGCTCTGCAGCCATTATTTTCTATCTCATAAGTGAACTGGTCATGAGGATCAGTTGAACTTGATAAGAAACAACATAAATAGGAAACTAATGATGGAGATCAGGATAGTAGTGCAAAACAGTAACATTCATAAGACAAAAAAAGCTGAACTTTTTAACAGGGTGAAAAATCAGAACGCATGCCAGAACAGTGTGAATATAATGCATGTTTAGTGAAATTTATTTATGTACACTATATTGACAAAAGTCACCGGACACCTAGAAGAGAAACACAACATAGCATTTATTGACCTACATTAGTAGTGTCAGTCCACCTTTGGCCTTAATACCGGCACCGACCCTTCAAGACATGCTTTCGACAAGGTTTTGGAACACAGCAATAGGTATGCTCTTTCATTCAGTACATAATGCTGTTGTTAACTGTTGCTTAATAGTAGGCCTTGGTTCCAAACTTCTTATGCAGTGCTCTAATTCAGCTCATAGGTGCTCTTTGGGATTAAGATCAGGGCTCTGTGCTGGCCAATCCATACAAGATACGAAATTATCGTCAAACCATGCCGTAACTGTCCTTGCTTTATTGCTCGGTGCATTATCCTGCTGGTACCAACAAGGCTCGGTTCCATAGTATTGCCACAGAGTTGGTAGGGCACAATTGTCCAGAATATCGAGGTAGATGTGCTGGTTAACAGGTTTGTCCACGATAACCAATGCACCGGGACCATACCACAAAAACACCCCCACACGAGTGCACTGCCAGCTCCAAACTTGACTGTAGGAACTGTACACTGTGGTAAATAGCATTCCCCCGGCTGCCGCCATACTCACACACTGCCATCAGACTGATAGATTGTGTATCTGGATTCGTCAGTCCATGGGACCCGTTTCTATTGATCTACGGTCCACGATAAATGTTCTTTACACCATGCAACGAGTAGCATTAGGAGTGAAGATAAAAGGCTTATGAGCAGCCGCATGACCACAGTAATCCATGGAATGAAGTTCTATGCTATTGGTGCATGTACATACCGAGGTTCCAGCATTTTTACTCACCTGTACACTGAGGTCTTCGGCAGTTCTCCATCAATTAGCTGTAACAAATTTCCTGAGGCTTCGACATCTTCTATCACTGATTTTCTTTGGTCTGCCAGTACGTTTTGCTGCTTCAGGCATGCCATGTGTCTTCTACTTATTCAGTATATCCAAAACAGTCGACTTGCGTATGTTTAAACCGCCTCTCGGTTTCTCTCTCAGTTTCTCTTACCTTCTTCTTAATTTGACAACCCACTAATATAACACCTAACAATCTATCCTTTCTCAAGTCAGTTCTCTTATGCTGCAACATTTTCACTCAACCTCACAGTGTGATATGATCACGATCAGCTGCAGACTTGTTTTTATACTTTTTGCATCTGTACCGAGCATCTTAAATATGCAGCGGATATGTTCATTTGCTTTTGAAGGGGTGTTCAGTAACTTTTGTCAATATAGTGTACATATTAATCTGGAACATATCACTGTATTCAAAATATAAATTTATCAACATTTAACAACAATACAAAATAGAGAGAACATAGTGGGGAGGGAGGGGATATGATTATGGGCGAAATCTTCCCACTGTCTAACTTCCATTTCCAGAAAATTTTCCTCTATTTTTCAAGTTGAAATGCAAATATTTATGGATGCAAATGATATTTAACAACAATACTGGGCAGAAGAAACATCACAAGAAAAAGATTTTATGATTACGGGGAAATCTTCACTCTGTTTAACTTCCGTTTTTGAAAATTTTGAAACATGAAATTCTTCCCCGGATGGAAAAGGTTCCTTCTCTTCCCCAAGTAACCCCCCCCCCCAAACTTTCTTTTCAGTTTTGCATCGATCTCGAGAATAACACAAATTATGGCATGAGAACTCCGAAATACTGTCTATGCACGTAAATTACTTAAACCAGTGCAAATAATCATCCTGAGCACTCAGAATCTTTACTAAAATCCTAAAAACAAATAAGTACAGGTAAAAATTAGATCTTTCGAGAGCATTATGCTCCCATCATCAGACAAAAGTGATATTGTGTTACATACACAGTTGTAAACGTAAGGTGACACAAAACGACAGTCAGGAGCATGTGCCACATATCAACTGGTGCACCCCTGCAGTGTCTCAAAGAAACCTAGACGTTAAGTAACAATGTGCAGATGATACTGTATAGGAGGAATACTCCCATTAGCGAAATAATAACAGTGTTGTTCTGCACATTGTTACTTAACAGACATGTTGCAAGGTACGTGTCATACAAAATAATAATGATATACCATTAAAAAGCACCAATCACTTACCCTAAAGATCATGGTAATTTCCATCCACAACACACTTCTAGCACGTCAATTATCGTAATGCTGTTGGCCTTCAAAGGTTTACAGACATCTTGCTTACGATTCCTTCTTCCGGGGATGAAACATCGTTTTTTTTTGTTTTTTTTATTATTTGCTAGACAAACTACGCTGGGTTTTTTTAACCATATGAGATGTAACTATAGCTCGTCAATTCCATAAAAACCACACAAGCATACTACTCATTCATACATTCAATTAAAAAACTATGCACATATTTACACAACATTACATTCCTAGAAGGTTAAACCTTTGTCAACTGTGAGTAACAAAATGCTCCATCTGTTTCAAAACCCCTGCCACTCCCACTGCAAGTGTCACACTCATTCAGCATTTCACACACAATCCTCTAGTGCTTTCAACAGACTACTGTCATCCTCAGGAGGCAGGTGTGTCTCACCCGCCCACCACAGCTCAAGTGAGCAGAGCCATCGAGGCACGGGCTCCAGTCGCAATCTCTGAATCTTTGTGTCTCTGGCGCCATCTATTGTCATTGCTGCTCTCTTTTTTTTTTTTTTCCTTCTAAGCTGTTGTTCAGTATTTATTAAGGCCTTCCATTGTTCGTTTAAGTTGCTAGGCTCATTAATGTTGCATAATCTTGATCTGTTTTTTTCAATTAACACTGACTCTGCAATTCTTAACTGCCTTTTGTTTTTACAGCTCTTAATAATTTTATTAACCTCAAACCTTGGACATTGTTGATTTTCCATACAGTATTGGGTTAATGCTGTCTTAGCTTCTTTTTTATTCCAATTATTTATATGCTGGTTCAATCTATACTTTAATTTATTCTTGGTGCTGCCTATATATGACACAGGTGGTTGCTGGTTTACAGGGATTTTATAAATTCCTGCTCTATCTAATTGGCTGATTTTTTCATTTTTAATCACTAAATTTTTTACAGTAAGTACCTGATTTCCTACCTGTATGTCATACTTGCCACAAACTTTATTAATTTCAGCTGAAACATTTTCTACAGATGGTATTGCCTCTACATATTTTACAAGTTTTTTATCAATCTTGGCTTTATTGTTAGCCTGAGTTACTTCATAGATCCATTTTTTTAATACCTGTTTAGGGTAACCAAAATCATGTGCAATTTTTTCAATATATTCAATTTCTTCTTTTTTATATTGTTCCATTGATGAGTGTGTTAAACTTCTTTTAATTAGTGTTTTAACACTATTTCTTTTATGTGTTAATGGATGCAATGACTGAAATGGTATAAGTACTGGGATATATGAAGATTTTCTATGCACTCTGTATTGCATATTATCATTTGTTTTAATTATCAAAATATCCAAAAATGCCAAAGTATTGTCATGTTCTTGTTCTATTGTCAGTTCAATAGATGGATAAATTTCACCATACTATTGAACTGACAGTAGAACAAGAACATGACAATACTTTGGCATTTTTGGATATTTTGATAATTAAAACAAATGATAATATGCAATACAGAGTGCATAGAAAATCTTCATATATCCCAGTACTTATACCATTTCAGTCATCGCATCCATTAACACATAAAAGAAATAGTGTTAAAACACTAATTAAAAGAAGTTTAACACACTCATCAATGGAACAATATAAAAGAAGAAATTGAATATATTGAAAAATTTCACATGATTTTGGTTACCCTAAACAGGTATTGAAAAAATGGATTTATGAAGTAACTCAAGCTAACAATAAAGCCAAGATTGATAAAAAAACTTGTAAAATATGTAGAGGCAATACCATATGTAGAAAATGTTTCAGCTGAAATTAATAAAGTTTGTGGCAAGTATGACATACAGGTAGGAAATCAGGTACTTACTGTAAAAAATTTAGTGATTAAAAATGAAAAAATCAGCCAATTAGATAGAGCAGGAATTTATGAAATCCCTATAAACCAACAACCACCTGTGTCATATATAGGCAGCACCAAGAATAAATTAAAGTATAGATTGAACCAGCATATAAATAATTGGAATAAAAAAGAAGCTAAGACAGCATTAACCCAATACTGTATGGAAAATCAACAATGTCCAAGGTTTGAGGATATTAAAATTATTAAGAGCTGTAAAAACGAAAGGCAGTTAAAAATTGCAGTCAGTGTTAATTGAAAAAAACAGATCAAAATTATGCAACATTAATGAGCCTAGCAACTTAAACGAACAATGGCATGCCTTAATAAAAATTGAACAGCTTAGAAGGAAAAACAGAAAACAGAGCAGCAATGACAATAGATGGCGCCAGAGACACAAAGATTCAGAGATTGCGACTGGAGCCCGTGCCTTAATGGCTCTGCTCACTTGAGCTGTGATGGGCGGGTGAGACACACCTGCCTCCTGAGGATGACAGTAGTCTGTTGAAAGCGCTAGAGGATTGTGTGTGAAGGGCTGAATGAGTGTGACACTTGCAGTGGGAGTGGCAGGGGGTTTGAAACAGATGGAGCATTTTGTTACTCACAGTTGACAAAGGTTTAACCTCCTAGGAATGTAATGTTGTGTAAATATGTACATAGTTTTAATACGATGTTTCATCCCCAGAAGAAGGAATCATAAGCAAGATGTCTGTAAACCTTTGAAGGCCAACAACATTACGATAATTGACGTGCCAGAAGTGTCTTGTGGATGGAAATTACCATGATCTTTAGGGTAAGTGATTGGTGCTTTTTAATAGTATATCATTATTATTTTGTATGACATGTACCTTGCAACATGTCCGTTAAGTAACAATGTGCAGAACAACACTGTTATTATTTTGCTAATGGGAGTATTCTTCCTGTACACTATCATCTGCACATTGTTACTTAACGTCTAGGTTTCTTTGAGACTCTGCAGAGGTGCACCAGTTGATATGTGGCACATGCTCCTGACTGTCGTTTTGTGTCACCTTACGTTTGCAACTGTGTATATAACACATTATCACTTTTGTCTGATGATGGGAGCATAGTGCTCTCAAAAGATCTCACTTTTACCTGTACTTATTTGTTTTTAGGATTTTAGTTCTGAGTGTTGATGGTGATTATTTGTACTAGTTTAAGTAATGTATGTGCACAGACAGTATTTCGGAGTTCCCATTTCAGCAAGTTTGCATGTTTTTATTCTTACACAAATGACAAAAAAAAAAAAAATGGCGAAATTCCACGAATTCGCGGAAAATTTTCACGTATACAAATATGATAAGATAGAATACTCTAGAAGGCAAAGAAACTATGAAATAACAGAAGTTATTTGATTAATGATGGACCATTTAATATTGTCAAAGTTTTGTGAAGATGCTAATGTCATTATCTCACATAATGCCTGCAAGAAGTTGATATATGGTAGTGACCCTGATCTCAACTTTGTGACAAGTGATCTGGTGGACTGCATGAACATTCCAGGATACTACATAAACTCAAAGATACAACACAATAGGTACTACAACTTGTGAACTGTGATCTGGTGACTGCATGAACGTTCCAGAGTTTTCTAAGAAATCTTCAGCAATGGGTGATAACAGTGCGACAGATAGTAATGCAGAAGTTTGGTTAAAGGTGAATGAAGAATATTCTGAGACTCAGAGATTAAGTGAAAAGAGAAATCAATGCTGATCTGAATATGTCATACACTGCATATACAGTAGTAATAACACACTGATTGACTTTTCCAAGTTCAGGATAGCATGGCCCCAGATAAAATATATTAATGTGTGTAAATACCTTATTATGACACCTTCCTTTTTTCATAAAAATTCAAAAGCAGCTGAAAAAAAATTAATTAATTTTTGCCTATCCACCTCAGCCGAGATCACTAACATATGACTCTGAGGCTTCGTCTTTTCCAACAAGCATGTTCCCCCCCTTCATGATTTCATGATTGGCCACCTTATAACATTAGCCTTATCTAAGTTCTAACCATAGCTGGCCTCAGATTCAGGCACTAACAGCTAACTTCACTACTACACCAATGCGATCACCTCTGCAGCCTTCTATGGTGAGGATCATAAATATGGGAACTTCTTACAAAAGCACATTTGCTTTTGCTTATTCTGAAAACAACTTCCATCAATGATAGGAAAAAAAATACTTAAAAAGTACATAATCCTTGAAAACACCATGCTATTATGAGCAGCAAAACAAGTCAAACTTAGTAAAGAGAAAACTAGAAGAAGGGATCGAAATAGCAAGAAGAAGAAGTACCACAATTAACGATAATTGCGGATGGTCTCTTCCAATTGAGTGGCAGCAACTACTCCAGTGACATAGTCCTGATGACGAACTAGGCTTTAGTTCGAAAATTTGACAACCAACTTTCATTAAAAATAACCTCTAAAAGACCCGTAAAAAAGTTATTCCACAATCACTATGAATAGAGGTGCCATAAATGCATTTACAACTAAGATATTTTTTTTTAAATGTTACAAACTGATATTTTTGATAATCCAGCAAACCCTTCTCCTGACTCCAAGGTGCCAAACAATCAATGATCCACAACACTTAGTCTTACCATAAATTCTGCCAAAAATTTCAACTGGCAATATTATACAGTGGCAACACTGCAGATGATATGTGATGCACCGTTCTGGGAATGCCTTAGTTTCTACAATATTCAACATTACCAACAGTCAGCTGTTGAGAATGGTGTTAAGATGAAGTGGTCTATGGAAGAAAATCATACTGATTACCGCATTGCAACATGCAAGCATCCAGCAAGTACAATATTCGAGTTGAAGAAACCACTTGGTGTTAGCTTTCGAAAAATTTATTGAAACACTGAGATGAAGAACTTAGCACAACAGATGACAGAGAGAGATCTGATCCATCTTGCTCTCTTCAAATGTCAGCAGTCACGAACAAAATCAGGGCTTGAAGTCAAAGAAATCTTATCCATAAATGGAAGATGATGGCCAAGTAGCAGAAAAAATCTCAAAAATGAGTGAGTCAAGGGTAATGAATGAAGACCTACTGTTGAACTACTGGCCATTTGCAAAAAGTCAGGCTGGACAGGCCAGAAAACATCTTCAAGGCTGCACCAACAATGAGCATCACACCCTACTTTTCACTGACAGGGAATGTTCGTTAGTTAGTTAGTTAATTGATTTTAGTGGCACAAGGGCCAGGTTTGGCCAAAGAGCGCCAGACACAGAACTATCAGTTAAAGATTTTTAAAAGCGGGGTGAAATGATTAAGAGCAGACAGGCTTGGTAAAAGTTAGAAAAGAGAATGATGAAAGCTGTGAAGACTACTTAGTTAATTAGGTTTATATATAAATTTATTATAACTTTTTTTTTTTTTTTAAATAAGTTTTAAAAAGTCAGTCTGCTTTAAGAACGAAAATACTGCGAAAGTGTCGCAGTGGTTGCCCAAAAGCTTTTGCAGTGTAGCTGCGCCCTCATCCAGTAGATGAGACTGAAAATAGTGAAACCGATTATTACGAAAACGAACACAACTACATAAAACATGAGAGATGGTGAGTAAACAGTCGCACGCCTCACACATTGGGGCAGTGTCGCCACACAGCAAATAGCTATGCGTGAAGCGACAATGCCCAATGCGGAGACGCACAAAAACAACTTCTTCCCAACGGTTCTGGCGACACGATGATTTCCAAACTCCAAGGAAAGGTTTTATACAGTGCAGTTTATTCTCCATTTGTTGGTCCCACAGACCCTGCCACGTTCGCCTGATATGATCGTGAACAAGAAGACAGGGAATGTTCACCACTGACAACAAATTCAACAGGTACAGCAACAGGGTGAATGTCCACAGTAGTAAGGAGTCTTAACACATCAGCATGTTATGGTTTGATTGGCATCACAATTCAACAGATATCATTTCTGGGAAAAATGCGTGAAGAGCAGTGCCAAAGTATAAAAAAACAGTTTTAGAGATACTTGTGAAGCCCCTCAAACCATATGACATTCAACAACTAGCACTGAATCTTCCAACAGAACTCAACTAGGCCAGAAACACACAACCGTGGCTCCAGGACAATGTATCTGAGTTCATTTCCTACGAATTTTACCCAGCTCAAATCCAGACCAAAAATGGCTCGACTACAAATTGTGGGACTGTTTGGGCAGGAAGGTCTGCTCCTTCATACATGCCAATATTTACAGCCCAAAGCAAGGTTTGAGGAAGAAGCAGTTGAAAATTTAGGCTTAAGTTTCATTCATGCAGATGATGGTTGGCCTTTGAACTTTGAAGGCATGCCTAAAGATTAAGTGAGACCATTTTGAATAATTCTGCGATTCATGTGTACCTAATAAAATGTCCAAACAAATGATAAAAAAAGTGACTGCAAATGTTTTCCTGTTCTTCCAGCACCCACCTTTACCATTGTGATAGAACTTATGCTGTGTCTAGATATTTATCTAAAAGTTCATTGCAATCCAGAATTATATGTCTAAATCGTCAAAATGATGAAAATGTCCCACAGAAATGTTTCACACAACATACAACATAGGAAATTAAAAAAAATAATAATACAAACCTCAGGTGTCACATCCCTCGGAGAAAAACCTGTGCCACCAATGGTTAGGATTAAGTCCAGTCTAGCCTGATCACTCCAAATAGTTAATACCTCCTGAAAATGAACAAAGAGAATACCTTACTGATATGTATGTATGCTTTTGGTTTTTGGCTTAAAAATTTTTACCCTTCTGTCTTTAAGCAGGTTTACTGATGCTTTTTGTTAACCCTCTAGGCGGCAAGCACGCTTATATGCGTTCATCAAAATCCTGTTCAAAATTGGCAAGCACGCATATATGCGTTCATTGAAATCCTGTTTAAAAGCGGCAAGCATGCATATATCCGTATCTTCACTCCCCCTCTATTAGGAACTAAACCACACCTGCTTGTTAACTTGAATCGATGACACATTAGCCGCAGAAGGGAAGGTCGTGTGGGAGATGAAAAGAAACGAAATTTTCCTGCTAGGACCCATTGTTAAAACGAGGAAGATGCCCAGGGTAAAAGTGTAGTGATTTGGAAGATCCACCTACTTCTTTCTTGTATCTCTGTTTTCTTTATTCAGTGCATTCCTCATTTCAGACATGGCTGAAAAGATCCGCAAAAACCGGGTGTAATATTTTATTTTTTGATGTCTTGGTCTACAAATTCTTTTTTAAATAATTGGAGCAAAATGCTCAGCATTTTATTGCTTTCAATTCATTTCAGAAGTAGAACGGATAATTTTTACATTTAGATAGCAATTAAGAGCAAGCAAATAAACCTTTCTGGTAGCAGAGTTTTTTTTTTTTTTTTTCTCATTTTCCTGGATAACGATTGCAAATCAAAAGTTTTAAAAGTTGAAAAAGAAAATTGACAAATACATATAATTTAATGAAAGAACTGATTTGTTTCTTTGTATTTAGTCCAAGGAAATAATGCTTTTTTCTAAAATAGCGAAATTGACACTTTCTTGCAGGTCATTATTAAAATAACTCATAATGCAAGACAAAGCTGTACGTACCATTTTCCATACACTGAACTGTTATTACCTTTCAACTGATTTTGCAAATAAGTATTCAGCTGCCAGATAATTTTATTGTTCTTAAAAAAATATGCAATTATACAGTACCTACAATGGAGTCCTCAGGATAAAAGTTGGAGAAAGGAGATTATATACATATAACATCATCATCATCATTGTCAACCATTATCAATCCACTGCTGGACGAAGGTCTCCCCAAGTTTCCTTAACAACGGTCTGTCTTGTGCCAGTGTCCTCCATGTCACTCCCGCATACTTTCGAATTTCATCTACCCATCTCCCATGTGGTCTTCTTCTGGGTCTTTTCCTGTCCCTTGGAATCCAATCTAAAATGTCGGCTGTCCATCGATGGTCTGTCCTTCTGGCAGTATGTCCAGCCCATTGCCATTTCAGGGATTTAACTCTGATCATGATGTCTTCCACTCTTGTCATTTTTCGAATCCACGAGTTCCTCTTCTTATCTCTCCTGGTTACACCAAGCATGCACCTCTCCAGGCTGCTTTGAGTTGTCTGCAGCCTTTGTATGTCTCTTTTAGTTAAGGTCCACGTCTCTGCACCATACGTAAGCACTGGAAGGATGCATTCATCAAACACTTTTATTTTAAGACATAATGGCATATTGCTCTTGAAAATTATGCTGTTTCTTCCAAAAGCTCTCCAGGCAAGTTTTGTACGCCGATTAATTTCTTCATCAATGTGATCCTCACTTGATATCTGCTGTCCAAGATAAACGTACGTGTCTGTTATCTCCAGCTATTATCCATCAATCGATAAATCTTCATTTCTTGTAAAAGCATTGAACATCACTTTTGTCTTCTGAAAGTCCATTTTTAATCCCACTTCTTTACTCTTGTGAGCAAGTTCCTGGATCATACTCTGCAGCTCTGATGGGGTAGGTGCAAAAATGACTACGCCTTCAGCAAAACGAAGGTGGGTTAGATAATCTCCATTAATCTTTATTCCTTTGTTTTCCCAGTTCAGTGATTGAAAGACATTTTCCAATGTGACATTAAAGAGCTTCGGAGATATGGTGTCACCTTGTCTCACTCCCTTTCCAATTTTTATGTGCGTTGTATTTTCAAACAGCCGAATCTTTGCACTTGCATTTTCATAGATGTTATTGATAATATTAATGTATGCATCTTCAATACCGCAAGATTTCAGAGCCATTGTAACTGCTGATGGTTTCACTGAATCAAAGGCTTTTTCATAATCGATAAAAGCCATGCACAATGGAAGTTCATATTCCTTCGCTCATTCAATTAGTTCTCTCAGTACGTGGATATGATCTATAGTGCTGTAGCCACTCCTGAATCCAGCTTGTTCTTTCGGTGGAGCCATGTCCAGTGTTACCTTCAAACGGTGTGAAAGAACTTTAGTGAAGATTTTATAAACCAGTGATAGGAGGCTGATAGGTCTGTAGTTCCCGAGATCCTCAATGTCACCCTTTTTATGTAGCAGGATCATTGTAGCATTGTTCCAATCCTCAGGAATCTTCCCTTCATTAAGGCATCGAGTGAAAATTTGGGCGAGTACTGTTTCAATTTCTCCACTTGCTTCTTGTATGATGTCTACAGTAATTCCATCTTCTCCTGGAGCTTTTCCCCGCTTCATGTTCTTGATTGCATGTGAAACTTCTGCTGGAAGGACTGGAGGAACTCTGGTACTGGTATCTTTCATGATGTCTGGAGTGCATGCATCATCCCTTTCATATAATTTGGAGTAGAAATCTTTCACTCTTGTCAAAATTTCACCTCTATTTCTTGTTACTGAACCATCTTCTTTTCTCAGTGCCATGATCTGTTTTCTTCCCTTACTGAGATGTCCCTTTGCTATCTTTAGGCTTTGGTTGCTTTCAATTGCTTTCCTCACTAGTTCATAGTTGAATTTCCTTGCGTCTTCAGTGATACTTTTTCGTACTGTCTTGCATAGCTCTATATATTCCACTTTGGAAGTCACATCTTCTTAAGTTGTCCTCATCCCTCTTCTTTTTGCATCAACATTTTGGTTTTTCCTGATAATTTGTTCACATGCAACTTGTTCTTAGACCCAGCTAATTTTGTTGCTGTTTCCATAAGAGCTTTGGTTACTTTTCTGTTAACTTCAGAAATATCCACTTCTTCTGATGTAAGGCCTTCTAAAGCACAGAATCTGTTCTTGAGTTCCAACTTGAAGGTATTATGGTGTTTTTTAAGGTTGGTTATGTCAATACATTTTGTTTGTCTTATGAGTTTGCCATGTTCGAGTTTAGTGTTGAGGTGCATCTTACATCTCACCAATCTATGGTCACTACCTGTGTTGAACTTGTTTAGCACACTGCAGTCTTCTATGACAAATGTTTTGTTACACATAATAAAATCAATTTCACTTGTCATCCCATTTGGATGTTTCCATGTCCATTTACTGTGTGGCTTTTTCTTGAAAAACAAGTTCAAGATGAAAAACCCTTCTGCCTCTGCAAACTCTACGAGTGTATTTCCACGCTGGTTTCTGTTGCCGTGACCGAATTTACCTACTGAAGTTTCATTCTGTTGCTGTAGCCCTAGTTTTGCATTGAAATCTCCCATAATTATCTTCAAGTGCTGCTTACCTTTATAATTTAGATGACAAATTTCCTCATAAAATTCTTCAATTTCTTCTTCAGGATGACTTGTGGTGGGTGCATAAGTTTGAATAATCTGAGCCTTGTATCTTCCTGAGAGTTGGATAACGAGTCGTGCAGCTCTGTCAGAGGAACTTTCAACTTCTACAACTTTATCCTTCAGTTTCTTGTTTATTATAAATCCAACACCACTAGTTCTGCCAGTATCTGTCATACGATAGTAGAAGGGATGTCCACTTTTCAGTTCAATGAGATCTTCTCCTTTTCTCCTTACCTCACTTAGCCCGACAATGTCCCACTTTATCCTTTGTAATTCCTCTTCCAATTCAAGAAGCCTTGAATCAGAAGATAGGGAGCGTCCATTATATGTAGCCAAGGTCAGCATCAGATGGCAGCCTAGTCCGGTCTTCCGGGGATTCTTAGCACCCTCTGCCTTCATGTCACACTGGCCGCTGCCTTGGCCAGGTACATTCCAGCTGCCGGAGACTGAGGGCCAAGATTTAAGTTGTGGAGTCATTTTGGAGGGGTTTGGCCATAACTCACCACGCTGGCCAAGCGGGTTGGTGAGTGTGGGATAGCATTTCCTCTAATCCCGATGGTATAGTTATACCGCTATTTGTGGTCGTCAGAGCCCCTTTAGTTGGAACAAGATGCACCACGAAAAGGCGGGATATATACACTATCTGCCAAAAAGTAATTGGACACCCCTGCAATCGACGATATCTGCGGTCCGGATACACGTCACGGCCGCTGCCGTTAAATATCGTGTGGGAAACAACAACGCAACCAGTCGCACGCAAGATGCCACGCAGTTCGGAGCTCTCTGATTTCGAGAAAGGAGTAATCGTCGGGTATCACAGAAATGGCCGATCCATACGTGACATATCCAGCGAGTTGAAGTACCCAAAATCGACAGTGGCCTACGTGATTGGCAAGTGGAAGATGAGAGGTGACTGTCGGAATGTGCCCAGACCCGGCAGACCCACAAAACTGGGAGTTAGAGACCGACGGGTGCTGGCCAGAGAAATTCGGAAGAACCGCACCAAATCGATGGGCCACATCCACGAGGAGTTTCAACAGGCATCCGGGAGTGTTCTTTCGATGAATACCATCCATAAGGAAGCCCATCTGCTTGGTTATCATGGACGTGCTGCTGCCCACAAGTCTTTGATCACCAAGTCAAATAGCGCTGCTCGGCTAACGTGGTGCAAAGAATGTCGACAGTGGACCGTTGAACAGTGGAAACAGGTTCTCTTTAGCGATGAATCAATGTTCACCCTGTAACGTTCGGATGGCAGGGTCCGGGTTTGGCGTCTGCCTGGAGAACGCCTTCTGCCGGAATGCATTGTGCCAACTGTGAAGTTCGGCGGCGGTGGAATTATGCTATGGGGGTGTTTCTCCTGATATGGCATGGGACCCTTGGTCGCAATTCTTGGTAGACTCAACGCCGAGACCTACTGAACCATTTTGGATGACCATGCGCTTCCTATGTTGTGGCAGTTTTATGGGGTGGGCCCATGTTACTTTCAGGATGACAATGCCACCTGTCATGTTGCGAGGTCCACCATGGCTTGGTATGGTGACAATGGGGTTAATCAAATGGACTGGCCTGTGCAGAGCCCGGACCTTAACCCTATCGAGCACCTCTGGGACGAGTTGGAGCGTCGACTTAAGGGGTGCCCCCACCGTCTGAAATCTGTGAAGGAACTGATGTCTTCTCCAAACCGAGTGGAAGAAAATACCGCTAGCTGTCGTACAACGCCTGGTTGAGAGTATGCCCCGGAGGGTTGCAGCTGTAATCCCGCTCGTGGAGGCTCCACCAACTATTGAAGGTGAATAAACTTTGTTTTCCTTTGCTATCACAGGTGTCCAATTACTTGTTGGTAGATAGTGTATATCATCATCATCATCATTGTCAACCATTATCAATCCACTGCTGGATGAAGGTCTCCCCAAGTTTCTTCCACAACGGTCTATCTTGTGCCAGTCTCCTCCATGTTACTCCCGCATACTTTCGAATTTCATCCACCCATCTCCCATGTGGTCTTCTTCTGGATCTTTTCCTGTATATGTATACATTGCCAGAAGAATAGACCACCGATGGACAAATGATATTCTAGACTTAATTCCAAGAGACAGGAAAAGACCCAGAAGAAAACCACATGGGAGATGGGTAGATGAAGTTCAAAAGCATGCGGGAGTAACATGGAGGAGACTAGCACAAGATAGGTCGTTGTGGAAGAAACTTGGGGCGACTTTCATCCAGCAGTGGATTGATAATGGTTGACAATGATGATTTATTTATTTATTTATTAACCATTATTAGCCTGTTGCTGGATGAAGGTCTCCCAAAGTATGTTCCACAACTGTCCTTTTGAGCTAGTCTCCTCCATGTCACTCTGGCATGCTTTCGAATTCCATCCACCCATTTCCCACATGGTCATTTCTGTTTATTTTTTTAGTTTCTTGTCTCTTGGTATCCAGTCTAATATTTAAGTTGTCAGTTGGTGGTCCGTTCTTCTAGCAATATGTCCAGTCCATTGTCATTTCAGGGATTTTACTTTGATCATGATGTCTTCCACTTTTGCTTATCTTTCCTGGGTTCATCAAGCATGCAACTTTCCATGTTGCTTTTAGTTGTCTGCAACCTCTATATGTCTCTTTTAGGATCCCTGTCTCTGCTCCGTATGTAAGAACTGAAAGGATGCCGTGATTAAACGCACTTTTGTTTTAGGACATGATGCTATATTATTGCTCTTGAAAATATTAATAATACTGTTTCGTCCAGAAGCTCTTCAACCAAGTTTTATGCACTGATTAAAATATAATATTTATATATTAATATTGTGGCACTCCTTTTGCAATGGTTTACTAGTATACATTTTTTGTGTTTTGGCTTGTATATATACATATAAGCCAAAACAGAGAAAATGTATATCACTGCAAAAGGAGTGCAGCAACCTATTTGACAGGAAAAAACTTTTCAACCAGCGACACCCAATGAGCAGACAGGAGGGGAAAATGAGGCGATATATATACACACACACATTTGGGTGGCATGCTGTGGTGATATGGGCAGATTGGCTCAAGAAGAGAGGCTGCTCTGGAAGAAACTTGGGGAGACATTCATCCAGCAGTACTTCAGTTCACTGCTAGAGGAAGATCTCCCCAAGTTTTTTGCACAACTTCCTGTCTTAAACCTGTTTCCTCAGTCACTCCGACATGTTTTCGAATTTCATCCACCTATCTCCAACGTTGATTTCTTGGTGGTCTTTTCCTGTCCCTTGGAATCCAGTCTAGTACATCATTAGCCCAACGGTGGTCAGCTTTCCTAGAAATATGCCTACCCCATTGCCATTTCAGGGATTTTTCCTTGATCGTTATGTTAACTCCCGTCATTTTCCTAATGCTCTTCCTATCTCTCCTGGCATTACCAAGCATGCATTTCCCATGTTTCTTTCAGTAATAACAATCATATAATGGTTGCCGTAATATCTTTAACATATTTCTTTCAGTAGTTTGCAGCCTCCGTGTGTCTTTTTTAGTTAAGGTCCATGTCTCTGATCGATAAGTAAGAACTGGAAGGATGCATTGATTAAACATATTAGCTCTTTTTCTCTATCAATAAAAAGTTTGTGTTTGTTTATTCTATTTCCATTCAGATAAATAACAAGGTGTGCACCCAGAACATCCTAATAATTTAGTGTAGTTTCGACAATGAACCTGTCTAGTCACAAATGTTAGCTGCAATACCTTAAATATCGCAATCAAGAAAACATGAAATTGTGAAAACTATTTGTAAGTTTGATAACTAACTTCAGTGTAGGCCATGGAACAGTCAAAAGTGCAATTTTTATAAGACCCCAAAACAAGGGCATCAGAACAATTTTTTGACAATGGGAGCAAGATATCAGGATGTGCAATTTTTGGTCACATCATAAAAATTATCATGCTTTTGTGAAGCAGAACGTGATGACGCAATTTGAATATATTGCATAAAAAATTATTATATTGATAAAATCTAAATGAATATAAACTTGAATTTTATATCTATTTCATAGAGTTATCGATATAAAATATTTTACTCAGGTAATAAAAGATGTTAAACTGTAATGAATTGAATACCGCCATGTTAGTATGAATCCCACAATTATACCCCTTAGGCTGCATATAAAAGCAACATAAAAGTATAAAAATATATCTCATTCCTTTCTTTCTCTTTCGCTTCCATTTTTTTCTTTAAAGTAAGACTTATTTTATTGTACATAAATGAAATAGAAAGCATTCCTGCTGCTTTTATAGAAACATAATCCCTGTCAGGAATTTCAGTTTCAACCTGCATCTCAGGAATGGGAATAAAAAAATTCAGAGTTATTCTGGTAAATAAATAAAAATATTTTTTTTTATAAAAAGTAGTTTTGAATGGCAGAAAATTAAAGAAAAAATATCTGTTTATCTGATCTCCAACAAAATCAAGAAGGAAGAAAAGTGAGGAGCCAAATTTAGGTTACTTGAAGTCAAAATGATAATTTAGGTACATAAATTTAAAACTACGGAATGTAATATAGTGAAAAAAAAATCACATCGTTCTAATTTAAAAATTAAAAAAACATTCCCCAGATAATTCGTTCATCTATGAAAGATTAACAGTAGGAGAGATATTATGTCCATGTTATTTTCACATCGAACTTCATTCAATATCACAACGACTTGCAAATCCATAAATCAGAATTGTTCGAAGAATATAATTCGACTAATCATTAGTAAAAGTTTGTATTTACTTGCGCATTCGTGTACAAGACTAAAAAATGCAACAATTATCTTTGTATAGTTGGTGATTCAAAACGAACCACCGCAGGATGAACGTTCCCCTTTTGGGTGCTTCTTTGTTCTTTAAGCCATGGACGGAACTCCAAGGAAACGAATAGTATGGTTCCTGGAAATGGGCTTGCAGCATAAACTGCAAATGGCATCCTTGTGGCAATGTCATTATTCTGATGACCTTACTGGAGGTGCTTAAGGATCCCAAAAAACTTCCTGCCGCTTTTAAACCAGAATACTGTGGTGCACGTCGACAAAATTCGGCAGTTCTTTTCTTACTGGGTTAGACGCTTGGAGGGTTAAAACGCAATAATGAACACATACACCTCTTTTGACACAAACACACACACGTTTATGGAGGGTGCCCGAAAAATAATGGTGGGGTTTGGTATTAGTTTTTATGCAGTAATAAACGTTACACAATATGCTCTGAAATACTTTTATTGCAGTTAATAGCTAACATATATTCTGAAAAGCATTACAATGTTTATATGTGTGCACCATTAACAGCATGGCACACATCCAAATGATATTCAACCTTCGTCCACACTCAAACAAGAATGACTGGAGTAATGCTTGCAATTGCTGCAGAGTTCGGATGGACAAGATCCTAAACCTTTTCATTGTAAACCAGTGTTTTCACATGACCCCAAAAGGAGAAATCCAATTGGGTCAGGTCCAGCCTTTGTGGGGGCCAAGGAATGGATCGATTTCGTCCAATCCACCATCCTGCAAAACAAAAAGTTAATATATCCTGCACAATTGTTGCAAAGTGTGGTGGTGTTCCATCCTGTTGATAAATGATGCAATGAGGTTCATCCATGTCCTCGATTTGAGGAAACAAAAAAGGCTCAAAGTATGTCTAGATACACGCTGTCATTGGCAGTACATTCTGTAAAGATAAATGGTATGAAAAAGGTGAAAATCGTATCATGTGTTAAACCACACCAAACGTTGACCTTTGGGGAGTCTGAAAATCGGTATGGAAATCCTATCATTTGGGTATGAAAATCCTATCATTTGTGTATGAAAATCCTATCATTTGGGTATGAAAATCCTATCATTTGTGTATGAAAATCCTATGAGGTTCATCCATGTCCTCGATTTGAGGAAACAAAAAGGCTCAAAGTATGTCTAGATACACGCTGTCATTGGCAGTACATTCTGTAAAGATAAATGGTATGAAAACGGTGAAAATCGTATCATGTGTTAAACCACACCAAACGTTGACCTTTGGGGAGTCTGAAAATCGGTATGGAAATCCTATCATTTGGGTATGAAAATCCTATCATTTGGGTATGAAAATTCTATGAGGTTCATCCATGTCCTCGATTTGAGGAAACAAAAAAGGCTCAAAGTATGTCTAGATACACGCTGCCATTAGCAGTACATTCTAAAGATAAATGGTATGAAAAAGGTGAAAATCGTATCATGTGTTAAACCACACCAAATGTCTGAAATGGTATGAAAATCCTATCATGTGTTAAACCACACCAAATGTTGACCTTTGGAGAGTCTCTAATGTGCTTACATATTTCAGTAGGGTTTCCCATATCAGCAAGTGTATAAATTGTCACATTTGTGACAATTTACACACTTGCTGATATGAAATGTTGCCTCATTTGAGGAAAGGATGTGATTTAAAAATCCTAGCTCATCATTGCATCATGTTGACAGCAAATTTAACGCTTCTCTGCTTGTCATTGGGCTGGATTGCATGCAGGAGTTGAATCTGTAAAGAAATAGCTTCAGCCTTTTCCACATGATGTCATGCACAGTAGATTTCAGGAGGCCCAATTGTCAACTATGTCGGCAAATGGACTTCTACGCACTTCGAATGCAGGACCGCCATATTTTTTTCACATTATCAACCAATGTCTTTGGTCTTTCTGGTCGTTTACCTTCCTCCACACTGCCTATCTCCTGAAACTGTTTGAACCATCGATGGATATTGTTCTCATGTATTGGATCCTTGTGATATTCACATCTGAAACGCCATTGAATCTGGATTATGGATTGGCATTCTGTCAATCACAAAGCACATGCAGCTTTCTCTTGCATGGTTGCCACTGCCAAACTGCCTCACTTCTGCATGTCCCACTGAACAGCTATTATAGAGGGCACTCCACTGCAGGCATTGCTACCTGCCTGCATGTGCAACGAGGCACCTGCTACAAACTTGATGCCCTATTGACTTCATTTGAAAAACTTTCAAGTCATGGTGTTTACCACATATCGCGTAAGAATAGCACAAAACCTCACCATTATTTTTTGGACACCCTGTATACGTATGTTTTTTACTAATTTTTCAAAAAAAAAAAAAATTGGGAATACAGTATTGACTAGCCACTTTAGAACCTTTGAAGTGCCTTTCTGGAAGAAACAGGAAAATTTGAAAATTTAAACTTTGCAGTAAGACCTCTTATAGATTAATATAAAAAAGGCAGGAAAAGAAAGGAAACAAGGTTCCCTACATAAGCCTTACAAACATTTCTGTGATAGATCATGATAGCAAGATATGTGGAAGTTCTTTTCTAAAAGCAATAATAAAGCATTTTGAAGACTACCAAAAAATGCTCAAGTAAAAAATTCTACAAAAAAGAAAAAAGACACTTCAAGACACTTTTAGTTTTCTCTTAATAATGCCTAACATTATTTAAGATACTACACACAAATACTCAGACCGGCCAACTTTCAAAAACTGAAATCAGGAAAATATTTTCAGTGAATGTTTAATCGATATGTTCGATTGACTGATGTATTGAATGTATTGATTAAATATATCAAAAATATTGATTAAAAGCTGATTTATTATGCAAATGATTTGTCTATTTTAATTGACTTCATATGCTATAATTTAAATTATATTATTTGACACTATTTCGCACTTACAGCAATTAATACATTATCTCATTAGTATGCTTAATCGATACATTTAGCTGACCGATGTATGGAACGTATTAATTAAAAGTTGATTCATTATGTAAATGTGATTTATCAGTTTTAATTGATTTCATATGCTATGATTAAAATCATTCACACTATTTCACACTAACAATGATTAAACTGTAATTGATACATAATTATCTCATTGGTATGATCTTGTTAGGCTACATTCACAGATAAAAAATTTCATTTGTAACTGCAAAATTATTGCAATATACTGCAATAACTTTTTATTTTAACTTAACAAAGGTTTTAACCTTAAATTTTTGTTCCAACATGTTAGAATACATTTACAAAATGCAATTTTAAGTCTCAATTGAGGCTGATATTTTTTATCTTCTCTCTCTCTCTCTCTTTTAGCAGTTATCAATCCTAATCCTACAGCAGCATTTTCATCAACTCTTTCTGGCTGTAGACTGTGAGCAGGGAGCATTAGGGATGTAAAAGTGGGAGCAAATGTGATCAAGTAAGTCAGAATACACATGCACTATGGTTCTTGAGAACTCTTATTCTTCCTTCAAAATTGCACTAACCAGGGAATTAAAAAAAAAAAAAAACAGAAATCTGTACAATATGTGGTTCATGAAATAACAGCAAAACAAGTAGAACATCCATAAATTTTACAGGTAATCCATAAAACTTGGCCAGTATGAATACCTTAACTGTACTGATACACAAACCCAAAAGAAAATCGAAGCCTTTCAAGAGAAAAATTCATAAAAGGAAACAAGCTATGGAAATACATTGGAAAAAATAAATAAAGGGCAGTTCTTCACACAATGCAGTCTTTCATAATAGTAATACAAGAAATTAACATCAATCACAGTCAATTTTCAATGTAAAATGCATTTAAATAATGTGTGCTATGTTTAGTGACAATAAATTTGACTCTAAAAGTTTAAAGACCAATTGCTCTTTATACCTCAATCATTGCTTTTTCATCAGGAACTAATTTCACAATAATATCTTTATCAGCAGGAAACCTATAAGGAGAGAAGAAATATATAGTACATGAGAACACATGATATCTTTTAGAAGTAAGATGTCATGAAATAAATTCTTTGAAACAAACACAAATTAAAGGCAAAAAGGGAACAGAGAAAAGTAATCATAACATACACATTTTCTAAATATCCCAACAAAAGTATGATGATACATGGTATCAATGATGTGTTTTGGTGAAAAAAAAAAACATCATTTATTTTGTTTATTGATTTGATTGTTATTTATTAAAAGCGTTATATTTATGCTGGTATTAAACTTCATATGGAAATTATAGAAAATTTAAATTTGGGAAATGGGTGGATGCATTTCGAAACAAAACTGAAATTTTGAATAAGGCCATGAAACAAAATAGAAAAATAAAATAAAATGCACCACTGAATTTGGTATCTCCCAAAAGTTACCACTGTATTGTTTTGCGTTGTTTGCATTTGATGAGTAGATACACCTGAAAGTGTAAGAAAAGGTAACTATTGTTTGCATGTGTACCAAATTTGTAAACAATACAATTTAATGGTATACAATGTACACGTGTAAATAACCTTTTGAAAGTGGCGATGATCAAATTAGCTAGTTAGGACAAAAACATTGATTTTACGGTTATAACCTCAGATTACATTCCCACCTCAGTCATTGCTGAGGGGGATGCACTTGAACCATGTGATGAAAATTTAAACTGAAAATATCTAAAACTTCACTGCACTAAGGTTTAGGTTTTTGAAAGGCCACTTGGCCTATATTTATTTTAAAAACTTAACAAGTTAAATTTTTAGGTCACAGATTTTATGCCTGGCCACAGGGCCCAATAAAAATAAACGGATGACAGGTTAGTTTCTTTCTAAGAAAAACTAGCACCAGGGACACTACTGATAAAAATAATAAACACAAGAATTTCATTGTACTTCAACAGCACCAACACTTGATTTAACATGGTGTACAACTTAAGTATTTGAAGTGAAAATATCTCACACTCTCTCTCAAAAAAAAATATTATATGCATATGTGTACACTATATTGTTCTAATTGAATCGCTCGAACCAACCTTCTCAGACCAGACTTCCGAATCCACTTTTAATTTTAAACTACTATAACAACTGCCAAAATTCTACGTATAATGAAAGTTAATTTAATAAAAGATTCTACCCTTCCAGGAAAATTTGTCTTAAAATCAGCATAACCCTGTCTTAAATCAACATTTGTCTTACAATCAACATTTCTAGCATTACCGAATACTCAACCCATTCTATACACCATACCAAAACCTCATGCACTAGATACCTTATTCAAATTACACAAAGTTATCATTAAATTGCTACACCGACAAGAGAATCTAACTTACACCATCATCATGAAAATCCAACATTTCAAAATTCCATACTATAAGTTTTCCAGTCAACTGGCACCCATGTAATAATCAACTTGGGCATAAAGCCAAACAATCATCTCAACCAATGAGTCCCACATCTCAAGAAAAAACACTATTTTTCGGGGAGAACAACAAAGTTTGAGTCTGAAGGCGGGAATGGGTCGTGAATCCATTCCCAGCTTATACAGTGTAGTGGAGCAAAGTGCGACCAAACCCTTTCTGTTCCTTCACTCTGATTTGGGGACAACCTATATCACTCCCCTCATAGGTACCACCTCCTATGGACCGAACAAGCTTACTCGGGCAGAAAACAAATCCCCCAATTTGTTTCGTGCACCCTTTCAGACCCCGCGGCATTGTCTACATAGGGTAAAGTATCCCACAAGAGTTCTCTTGTCCCCAAAATATCTCTTCGTCTATTTTCCAGAAAATTCAATACATCACCCTTTTTCCCAGAAAATTACTTCTTATCCTATTTTCCCCAGGAACACACTTCATATCCTTATTCTCCCAGGAACACACTCATTTCCCAGAAAATCACTTATCTTTATTTCCCAGGAACACACTCATTTCCCAGAAAATCACTTATCTTTATTTCCCAGGAACACACTCATTTCCCAGAAAATCACTTATCTTTATTTCCCAGGAACACACTGTACATATTCATTTCCCAGAAAGCTCAATAATACCATACTTGACACACTATACCAAACCTTACTTTATTTCCTGAAAAATCTATACATCACCATACTTCCTAGATCACTCTTTTCCTGAAAAAAAAAATCATCACTTCTTGAAGAAACACAACAGCTATTCAAGGGTTATTTTTTTTTTCACACTATACATATGCTCATATCTGCCTGTATGCCCAATTCTTATATTCTTTTCCCCATAAAAACCTGTTTTTCTAATCTACTGGCTGAAACTAGAAATTAGCCCTCACTAATACAAAAATTAAATTTTAAAGAGTAATTTAGCACCTAAATTTACCAAAACACTAAACCACAATAATTACCAGCCTACAAGAAAAATTCCCAACTACATGGCACCTACGCTAAGTTCATAAATACAAATTCTACTTCACAAATACAAAAATCACCGAGCACAAAAAGAGTTAAATTTCACCTAAGAGAAATACTGGTCTGGAGAGGTGTTCGTTCCGAAATAACTTAATATTCTTATTATATCATCTATCCCTACATGACCCAGAAAATTATCCACTTCCATTCTTTGTTTTGTTTTGTTTTTCAATTACCTATCCACAGAAGATGACATGAAATTTATTTAAACAGCCTAAGATATTAAAACCAACTCGTTTTATAATTTTAAAGAAACCACAACATAATACAAAAAAAAGAAAAATGCCGAGAGAAATTTACCTTTAGGACTGGGGCAGCAACACTTCCTGACAAGCACACTAACCGTCGATAATAATAAAAAAAGGTTTCACAGCCTAATAATAGATAAAATAAATAAATAAAAAAAAACTCTCCCTGAGAGAACACCACTGTCCCGGTTGATTTTCACTTCACCTCCAAGGTTGTTTTTTTCTTTTCCTTTTTCTGCCACAGTGTGTTTGGCCAACGAAACAGGAAACGGGCATTTTGGAACCCTGTTGGTGGACCCCTTGTTGTAATCAGTAGTGGGCCCAGCTCGACAATTCAGCATTCGAAGGCGATGTCATTCACAAGGCCGTCCATGATAGCCATGGCTTTCTCCCCGAAGCCTGGGCGCAGCCCAGCGTTAAAATATGGAGGCAGCAACAACAAGAGGTGGACTTTCGGTCCTCAGGCACGTTGGGCTTGGAAGTAAGAAATCGGGTCTGATCCTTCTCCGCCATCTGCACCCAACACGGCAGTCGACCGCTACTTGATAATTTGGGTGTATCAGCGGTCATTTCATCTCCGGCAACGAGATCCCTGAAAACAATCACCCTAGCTGACCGATTTTAGAGTCACTTCAGAATACGGGAACACAGCTAGCGGCCAGTCATTCTTACTGCCGACCAGGCCAAAAAAAATATTTTTTTTTTTTCACACAGGGCCAACAGACCCCAGTGCATCTCATTCTGACTGACCCTCCCCACCAAAAGGCGAGGAGAAAATTTTGCTTTCTTTTTGCTGTACACCAGCTAACGCAGCGACCAGAACAACAGTGACTTCTCAACGGATAAAACTCTGGGGTGCTTGAAACCGCTGACCCTCTCATTGGTCGAAACTTCAGCCTAGCAACTCACAGCCTCCCAACGGAATCTTCACTCCCACGCCTCGAGTGACCTCCGACCTTCACACGTGTAGACCAAGCTCTTTTTGACCCTGAGGTCTAAAAATAGATTTCTGTTGCTGAATTCCTTCCCCAAAAGACGAAAAGATGTTACTTTTGGGCGACTTTTCCACGACGTTTGGAAACAGGAAAGCAAAAATGGCGAATTCTTGCCTTGCAGAAAATCACTAATTTTAATTTTCTTTTTCTCTCGTTCCGTGATGTTAAACTAAAATTAATTTTGATTCTCTGAGCTGCACACTTACTCGCCTTTTCCTATCGCGATAAAAGAACAGATAAAATAATTATTTTCAAAACCCCAAAGTCAGTTAAATCAAATATTATTCTTTTTTTTTTTCTTTTCACCAACATGAAATTTTGCTTTCCTGGTTGTGATTAAGACAAGGGAATTTTGTGCACGAATTCCCCTGCCTTTCAACCAGGAGTTTTCTTCTAACGTATGTCATGGGAGAAAATTTTTGCATTAATTAATCTCTGATAAACCAACAGAAAGATTGATCAGGTCTCTCTGAAATTCACCAGAGGTTAAAATTTTCGCCATGACAGATGCAGCAACAAAATTAACTTTATTAACTTTAAATGAAGTTTTCAACACAAGTGCAATTAAGATAAATCACACATTGTTATCAGTTTTGTAGAAATGCATGATTATTGCATGTGTCTCTACAAAATTAATGATTATCTCTACTTTTGAAGTTTTTGATCTTGGAATTTCAATTTTGGAGACTTTGCTTTATCTATTCTTTACTGTGTGTGTGTGGGGGGGGGTTAAAATTACTTGATGCCATTCCATTTTGAAGCTATTGTTGGGTTTTTTTCTTTTTAACTAGCATGAATAATGCCAGACATAACTTGACCTTTCATTACTAAGTTTACATTTGATAAATATTGCATAACGAAAGTTGAAAACATCAAATTCCGTGCACATTTCTCATATTTCAGTTGAAGATATGATTTTAACTATTGAAAATCAGTTATGATTACCAATAATCCAACACACCTGTTCAAGATATTGCAGGTTGATAACTTCACAAGATAGTAGAAAGAAACATCTTTACAGATGCCTTCAAGATTTATTTTCAAGAAAATTTCTGAACCAGTTGAGCAGATGTACTATCCAACTTTAGAACCGTTTTCATAACATTACCAAACTTGAAATATTCAGCAAGAAGGTGTTTGTTTATGGTGAGTGATGAAATAAATACCAAGAAATTAGAGAATTTTTGTATTGCTGTATAATAACCCTGTAAGACTTATTTTTACCTGATGTTACAATTGCTTCACCAGCTGCTAGTCTTACTAGTTTATTTAGCAACAAATTAGCATTTTCAAATTATGTATCCAGTGTAACCTTGTCATCAACACCAATATTTGCTTCCTTCAGAGAATGAAGTCCAGGAATACTACTTCTGTAATTATATCATCATAAATGTAACAAATAAATCTGGCTAACTGTGGATTGCCCTGCATATCTGTGAATTTATCAGAAGCTAAACTAAACATAAAACACTTTAAGTCATTTGGCAATTTTCTTTCAATACCAACATTGATTACAGAAATTCCCTTTTTTGCAGAATGATAAGAAAACTGAAAATTTGCATTAATCTCTTAAGTTTTGAATTATTTACACATACAATTCCAATTGACTTCAAAAATATTCTCAATAGCAAATTCTTCACCTGAATATGAACATTTTGCATGAACAGAATTCCAAGATACAGCAAAACTAGACACTGTCATTGTACCAGCTTCCTTGTGAAAAAATGGCAGAAATGTTTGCAAGAGACATTATGTACAGAAAAACTTGCTTTTGTTATTGTTTTTCTCACACTTCCAATTTAATAAGCCACTGAGAAGAAAAATGTCCATTACTTTTTTTTAAAAATAAATTAAGTTACTTTACAATGGATAAGAGGTAGATTAGCAGAGATTTACCATTCTTATTAATGAATGCTAAATATTCTTCCCATTCCAACTTAAAATTTAGTATTCCTTAACATATCTTCAGTTTTCCTGGCTCCAGATCTTTACACATGAGTAAAAGTGTATGACTTCAAGTTATGAACCAACAAATGCTTTTAAATACACAGAAAACTGATTGATTGTATAATTCAGAGGTGATCACAAAATAAAGTTTGAAAACCTGAAAATTTTTGTTGAGTGTGTGTAGGGGGGAGGTATTACCAAACTATTATTATGAACAGTACATCAAACTGTGTAACTTCAAAACACTTATAGAGTACTACTACAAATCCGCTTATTTCATGGTTGTTTATACATTCGAAGCTGAAGGGAGTGAAAAAAAAAATATTGAGTTATCCACATCTTTAAATGCACATTTATTTTAAATTTTTAACTGTATTTTTAAAGGTGCAAATAATTTTAAATGTATTCATATTGTTGTTTGATTCATCACAATAAAAATTAATTAAGCATAGTGATACTGATTTAAAACATCTGGTAATACATTCTGTCATTTTTCTTCTTCACTTTCACATTCACTAACAGTTTCTAGGCAGGAAATTGCATTTAACATTTCATCACTTCTTTCAGTAACAGCTTTAATAAAGTTTCATAAAATGCTTATTGCTGCTTGGGCTTCTTTTCCCATGAGAGTAGGGGTTGGAATGCTCTCCTGTGATTCATCTTCTTCACCTGATTGAGGATTTAATTGTTTTATGATGTCTTCATCCCTTAAAGAAATCTTCACAGACCTCTACTTAAGTGTCGACGTTTATATATGCTTGAAGTATTTATTTTTCGCCTAATTAAAAAAATTTTGAGAAACTATGTTCAATTTGGTTTTAGTTCCAGTTGAAGAAATATTCATTTAATCTTCCTTTCCTCTAAGTTCTTTTGGATTTTTACAGACATTTCTGGCCTGTTGATTTTTTAGTCAAGGCTTGTTCTCAATGTGTAGAAGAATTAACAAAAGTTTTGTTTACTTCTGAAGAAGAAAAATTCTTCAGAAGTAAACAAAACTTGTTGTAAGAAGAAGAAGAAATTTCTTTTTTTGTAAGAAGAAAAATTCTTCAGAAGTAAACAAAACTTGTTAATCCTTCTATACATTGAG
This sequence comes from Macrothele yani, assembly GCA_039090855.1. NCBI lineage: Eukaryota > Metazoa > Arthropoda > Arachnida > Araneae > Macrothelidae > Macrothele > Macrothele yani. The sequence goes on from CM076997.1 coordinate 116,529,181, forward strand.
AACAGGCCTTGACTAAAATCAAGAGGCCAGAAATGTCTGTAAAAATCCAAAAGAACTCAGAGGGAAGGAAGATTAAATGAAAATTTCTTCAACTGGAACTAGAACCAAATGAATATATCTGGGTAAAGCCTCGAGTATGTGATTTAATACTATATTCCATTCTTCATCAGATTTATATTCACTCAGACCTACACAAGTTCTACTTTTCAACCAGTCAGCTAAAAAGATAACTTTCCTAAACAGATGCTAATTGTAGTTTGCCTCTCCATGTGCTGCCACCCATTATCATTGCTTGTAATAAGTTGAATGGTGTCTTAAGATTTTCCTCAATATCAGCAATGCATTTTTGTCACAACTTGCTTTTGATATAGAATCTGGATGAATCCTTGGTTTAAATATTACAATTTTGATGAGGTGTAGGTTGGAAAAAACTGAACTTCTATATATTTCATTTTAGCAAAAGCATCCCTACACAGTGCAGCTATCAATGAAGACAATCACTTTACACTTCTGCAGTGTTGTTGTTTCTTTGTTTTTTTTAATCAAACATTTTCAGCCAGTTTTGAAAAGTTTTGCTGGTTATCCAGGCCTTTTTACTCAAGTGTTGGCAAGTGAGTAGATCAGCCATTAATGGCTTAAATTTTTCAGATCTACTTATATTACTGGTAAAAGTAATGTTGCTTTTCCATAAATCATCTGGTTTTCAATAGAGCACTCTGCTCTGATGTAAAATAGGTTTCACTAATCCACAACTCATATACCAGGGTGATTCAAAAGTCATTGCTGTTTTCTGACAGTTGATAAAAATGTGTATAAATGCATAAACATAAAAGTTTAATCTTTGAAATAGAGTGCATCATGCTCGATGGCCCTACACCATCATGACTCTGTCTTGAATCCCCCTGCGAAAAAAATTCCTTCGATTTCGAGGCAAAAAAAGTATTGGACCCCAAGTTCATCATCGTGGACATTTGGGAAATGTTTCTTATGTAGAAAATGTGCCATGGACTGGAATAAGTGGTAGTCCAAAGGCGCAAGATCCGGACTATAAGTAGGGTGGGGCATTAAGTCAATACCCTCCAGTTTCCATATTTTTTCCTTAGTTGACTGGGCACGATGAGCTGGAGCATTATCCTGTTGGATGATAAACTTGTTTATGGTTCACCAGAGCAGGGTACTTTCACCTTAGAGTAGCATACATCTGTTCCAACTGGCCACAGTACAGCTGCACATTAATGCCTCCACCTTATGAAACCAATTCACAATGAATGGGGCCCTCAAAGTTCCACCATACAGCTACAAATACAGAGCTCAAATCGTCCCCTTTTTGGGATCTAGCTGCTGTTTTCTCATGTCAGGATTCTGGAAAAATATCCACTTTCCATTACATGTCACAATTCGCCTAAAGAAATGGTCATCCTGGGGATTTTCCAGCAATTGGCGACACACACATGCACACATCGCTGAGCTTGAGCAGCAATCAGTTCATGGAGTACTTGTCGACAGCTTCTGTGCATCTTGACAAGCTCTTGCAGTTCATGAAAAATTGTGGGTTGAGGTATTTCCAGCTCATTTGACAGTTTTCTAGTGTTTTTGCATGGATTTAATGAAGGCTTGGCATACAGCTTCAAAATTCACCATTGAAGGTCTTCCAGTACATACTTTGTCTTCAAAGCTGCAGTCCCAATTTTTAAATTGCTGAAACAAAATCTTGCCATTTTTTCAGACACTGCTCCTTCACCTTCCATAGCACAAATTGCCCTCACTGCAGTGTCAGTGATCAACTCTCTTTGAAAGAAAAATTATAACAACACCAGTTTGTGTACTTTTGTCCATAGCTTTTGACTGCAGAAAATTTTCAAAAAAAACCCCCGCCAGCATGAGCTTCTATTTATACGAACTAGATGATATTGGTTTTCCAGACATGTGTTGTTCTTATCTGCATAACACATGTGCACGAGCAATTGCCTGATACAGGACGACTCTTCAAAATGGCAATGACTTTTGAATCACCCTGATACAAAGCCCAAAGCAGCTCTAACTCCTATGATAGCAATACATTGGAAAAGCAGTGCACATTGGTCGGAATCTCAGCCTTGCCAGATTTCCAGTAGTTTTGATATGAAAACAGAGTATGCTTGCCATTTAATTTCATCCACTCTGTTCATTTTAGCTTAAATACTAAATAGCCTGCTGGTATTTTAAATACTAGTAGGATATATGACTTGAAACTTCTGTGTTGTTAAAAGATGCCAAAACAACTCTTGAAATATTTCACAGCACTGGTAGTGCACAGCACAGACACCAAGAGCCATACCAGAACTGCCTCAACTATAAAACCAATGGAAACTAAAAATCAAAATGTTAACTGTTTACACAGATGGTATTGAAAAAACATGCATTTTCTTTTATGTAAGCAGTATCACAATTTTTGGAAAGAAAGTTAATTCCATATAAAAATACAATTATCAATGATCATTGATATATATATATATTTTTTTTTTTTAGCCTAATGGAATTTCCAATGTGTAATGGATTATATTTCATGAACACTTGTGGCTTAAGGAATGTCTTTTTATTATTTGCTGATGCCCATTTCTGTGTAAAAATATTGCTATTTTTATAAATCATTTCTACTCGAAAGGAGGTTTAAAGATTTACCAACTTTCTTTGTTTCTTTTAAGTTCTATTCTCTGTTCACTGTGTTGTTCACCTCATTAGTTCCAGAGTCTATTGTCATCGCTGCATAATGCTATCCTTTCTTGCTTTCTAGTTAAATATCAGAAGTTCACAGGTAACCAACCCCAGAACCAATGTGGTGAACCGAAAATAGAACTAAAATGAAACAAAGAAGATTGGTAAATCTTAAAACTCATTTTGAATAGAAAACAGTTTTAAAAATAGCAATATTTTTAAAACAGAAATAGGCATTGGCAATAATAAATATGTGTCTTTTAAGCCAAATGTATTCATGAAATATAATACATTACACACTGGAAAAAAAGAAAGAGGTATTTCTGTTAGAATGTATGTTTCAGTGAATACACTAAATATTCAGAAGTGCATGCAGTTCTGACCATATAAAAAAAAAAGCAACAAAAACAACAACAACAACAAAAACTTACATATCACTTTCAGACAGTAGACTGCACATTGCTTTTCCACTATCATCACTCTTCTCATGATTAAAACACGAATCACTCACTAAATAACAAATGAAAGTCATTAATACGAAACCTTTACTACTACAAGATTATTCAAATAAGTTCTAATATTTTTCATTATCATATTGGTCAATTACATGAAGTACTATCAATATCAATGTATAACATGAAAGTAAGTAAAGTTTATACAAGCAAACTCCCAATTATTAAATACTTTATTCAGCTAAAATGATTGACAGACATACAGGGTGTCCAAGAATTATCAGACACATTACAAAATTATGTACAAAAAGAAACTATGAGCATTGTCTGTTTTTCTATGTCACGTATTACTAACACGGTTTCTATATTTTTGTTTTGCAGAATTGTTATTCCCAGAATCCGATAGATGGCGCTAGGTGTGGCCTGATGAGGAATGTATGAGAAATGTGCAATCAGTAGTCATGTCATCCGTACAGCAGAAGGCGATATGTGTGTTATGGCTTGCAGAATTAAAGTCTGTCATTAAAGTTAAAAGACAGTACCATCTACAGTATGGTTGTAATCCTCCGTCAACGAATTCAATTAAGTGGTGGATGAAACAGTTTAAAGAAACTTGCAATGTTGAACATCATGGAGGAGCCGGTAGGCCTAGCGTCAGCGGTGAGACGGTTGACCAAGTTCATGAAAGTTTCCGACGAAGCCGCAGGAAATCCGTAAAGCAAGCAGAGAACTGTGCATTCCGAAATCGACAGTTCACGATATCTTGCACAAGAAATTAAAGTTCCATGCTAATAAAATTCAAATAGTGCAAATGATGCATGTAAATGATCACACTCTGCAATACGATTTCGCTGTGGATATGCTGAATCGAGTGGAAAATGACAAAAACTTTCTCAGTACTGTAATTTTTAGTGATGAATCCACATTTCATGTATCATGTATTATGAATCATCACAACTGTAGGATATGGGGCAGTGAACTGCCTTATGCTGCTATTGAACTGGAACATGGTTCTCCAAAAGTTAATGTGTGGTGCACCCTATCAAAAAGAGAAGTGATTGGCCCTTTCTTCTTCTGCGAAAAAAACCTTAAATAATGACATTTACTTGGATATGCTAGAAAATTTTGCTATACCCCAGATCAAAAGATATGACAACGTCATTTTCCAACATCCACATTGGTCAACGTGGATGTAGGAAAAGCCTCCGCATTGGTCAACGTGTGTACGTAAGTGCCTAAATGAGCATTTCCCCAACAGATGGATTGGGCATGGTGGTCGCATTCCGTGGCCTCCTCGCTCTCCAGATCTAACTCCATTGGATTATTTCATGTGGGGTTATGTGAAGGATCATGTCTATCAGACACCTTGTACTGATTTGCAGGAACTGAAACAGCGTATCACAGCTGCTATTAATTCCATAACTCCTCAGATGCTTGCCAATACATGACATGAAATCAAGTATCGCTAGGACGTACTACGAGCAACCAAGGGATCTCACATCGAAATTTATGAACTTGTGTAGTTACATTGTAAGTTAGTACAGTCAGTTTCTTTCTATCTGTTTAATGTTTTGTTTTACATAATTCTCGGACACCCTGTATATATTTCTTCAGGAATATCATGTCACTTAAAGGATTTACATTGAATTCTGAAGAAACTATATTAAAACACATGAGGTCACATCTGAAAAACTTTTCAAACGAAAACTTGAAGTTTTAAAAGCAATATATTTCTGAAAAAGAAAATGTATAAATAATACTCATTTTAAATTCCCATTTGAAAAGTCAAAAGGTGAGTAACAGAGGTGACCTCATACATGTTTAAATATGGTTTCTTTGGAACTAAAGGTAAGTACTTTAAGCGACATGGTGTTTTTGAAGGGATATGCCAATAAATCTTTAATTTTATTAATAAACACATCAACTGATACTATTGAATTTAATCATTTTCATTTCACTTGATACTTTATTCAGCATTATTCTAACAGCATTTCTCCACCAAGTCCATAACAAATCCCCTCTCTATGCAGTGGCATATTTTTGTTGTTATTCTTCCTTACACAAAACTGATTCAAAATCCAGTGCTTGGAGGCAATGTGCTCTGAAGGCCACTGAACAAGTTGACCAAGCACGATTTTTACTTAACACCCAGAGTAGTACATTGGGTCACAGTACATGCTTATATACAAAAATGACTTGGGCATGAATAAACCACAGCTTATAAAAATTAACACTTAAGTATTGAACAGAAATGAAATAGGTTCCGAATGAAATGTAGTGTCCGAGTTTAAATGCTCAAGTAGACATTTCATGAAGCACATGCAACTCAAAATCAATATAATATATGTGATAATCCTACCTGAAAATATACTGTAGCTCATTTTATAACATTTCAGAATCATTAAGCTTCTAAATCATTCCTTAATAGCGAGATGTGTACAGTAGTGGTTATACACAGTGTCCCATTCGCTACCGAACCTGGCATTTCTTAAATAATATTACCACCAATGAAGATATTCCAACGAAATTTGAAATGGACTTATCTCATTTCGTGCGAAATGTGATGACAACACAATATGTGCTGGAAGTGGCCACCATTTGCGTCCAGACAGCATTGAATTCAGCACACCATATTGTGGAAAGTCCTTGCCAATATGTCCGCCACCACTGCCTAAATTTCTTCGGTGATGTTTACTTTCAAGGCATCTATGGTCCGCTGTCTCTTTTGGTAAACTCTCCCTTTTAGATATCCCCATAAAAAGTAATCAAGAGGCGTCAGATCAGGCGAGCGCAGTGGTCATAGACCTTTCGAAATGACACTGTCGCTGAAAGAGGACTGAATTTCGGCCATACTGGTGTGTGATGTATGTGATGTCACTCCATCATGCTGGTAACATCTAATAGAAAGTTCTTCATTGTCCAGTTGATTTACAAAGGTGTTGAAGATTTCCATATATACAGTATACCGATACATTTTCACATGTACGCGAACAGCCATGAGCACTCACTATTAACAACCGTATTGTGTCGACACGCTCAGTGAAATGGCATAACAAAGAAACAGAGACGCGCGCCCGGATGGCTGGAGGACTACTTTTCAGTGGCGCCACACTTATAATGTGTCTGCCACTAAGGAGCACTCCGGCTGGCTGGTGGACAGTGCAGGATTGAATGCTATCCAGACGCAAATGGTGACCACTTCCAGCACATGTTGTAATGTCATCACATTTCCCACGAAATGAGGTAAGTCCACTTCAAATTTCATTGCAATATTTTCATTGGCGTTAATATTATTAAAGAAATGCCAGGTTCGGTAGCAAGTGGGACACCCTGTACTATTATTTAATTCTTAGCTTGAAATCCCTAATTTACCTCCCTAGCCATATTAAAAAGTAAACTAAATAATTAACCAAATGCCACTATCCTTTTGCTTCTTTCAAACCCTATTCCCAGCTCACTTCATAAGTTAACCCCAGAACATTTTACAATTACAAATAGTTTAAAACATTAAAAACTTACGTTAAGAACTTATATACAGTTTTGAATGATAATTCAAACAGGAAATAAAAAACTGACACATCAGACCATACAGGAATGATGTGTCAATTTTTAATTTTCCTGTTTGAATTATCTTTTAAAACTGTATATAAGTTCTTAATGTATGTTTTTAATGTTTTAAACTATTTGTAATCATAAAATGAAGTTCTGGGGTTAACTTATGAAGTGAACTGAGACTGGGGTTTGGGAAAAAACGAAGGGAAGTGGTATAATGATCTCATTATGGATATTATTGGACCAATAACCATAAGCATTACGTGGTACTATAATCTTATTCAAACAATAGGTTATTGTTCCTATTATTACGGTTTCACACATTGTATATGATAATGCTTTTTGGTGCTGGATGCCATGCAATTAAACGTCGAACATAATATTATTATTACTCATAGTAGCAAACTAAAAAATGTTAAAAATGGAGCAAACTCACCTCAGTGCTGTCTAAGGTTGTTATCTCTTACTCACCAAACAGTATTCATATTCACACCCTTGGTCTATCTATTCGGTACCCTTTCCCGTCATTTCTATAAAATGGCTGACTGGTTGGTGCCATCCTGTTTGGTGTCTTAACGACATCCTTTGATGAGCTTGATGAGCCAACGTTGAGAATTTTGAATATGAAATCAATTCTTCAAGACCAAAGGTTCAAAAGAGTAGCCGTTAGTTCAAAGCAAAAAGTAGACAATTTACTAAAATTAATTCAATTCAATTCAATTCAATGATTTTAGTAAATTGTCATACTTTTCGCTTTGAACTAACGGCTACTTTTTTAAACCTTTGGTCTTGAAGAATTGATTTCATATTCAAAATTATCAATGTTGGCTCATCAAGGGATGTCGTTAAGACACCAAAACAGGATGGCACCAACCAGTCAGCCATTTTGTAGAAATGGAAGGGAAGGGTATCAAAGAGATAGACCAAGGGCGTGAATATGAGTACTGTTCAGCGAATAAGAGATAACAACCTTAGACAGCAGTGGGGTGAATTTGCTCTGTTTTTAACATTTTTTAGTTTGCTACTGTGAATGATAATCATATTATGTTCAACGTTTAATTGAATGGCATTAGCAGCAAAAACATTATCATATACAATGTGTGAAACAGTAATAAGAGCAACAATAACCTATTGTTCGAATAAGAGGATAGTGGTATTTGGTTAATTATTTAATTTACTTTCAAATATGGTTGAGGAGGTAAATTAGGGATTTGAAGCTAAGAATTAAGTAATAGTATAACCAATACTGTACAAATCTCGCCATCAGGAAATGCTTTAGAAGTTTAACGTGTCTGAAATGTTATGAGTTGCAGTATGTTTGCAGGTAGGCTTATCACTTGTATTATATCATCATTATCATCATCATCGTCAACCATTATCAATCCACTGCTGGACGAAGATCTCCCCAAGTTTCCTCCACAATGGTCTGTCTTGTGCCAGTCTCCTCCATGTCACCCCTGCATACTTTCGATAAATGAAATATGTGCGTTATTGTTCAGGAAATTTAAACTTATATACAGGCCTCGAAAGAAATTGTTGAAGTTTACTGCAAGTAATAAGAGGAGCTTTTGAGCAATAGGTGAAAATAAAAAACCTTTGCCAACTTAAGCAGAACTTGTCAAGACAAAGTTATACAGTGAAACCTCCATCAAAGGACACCTCCAAACAATGGTAACCTCTGAGAAACATCAAGTTTGTGATGGTACAGAACACTTGCCATAAGATTGACATTAAGGACAACATCTGAACAATGAAACCACTTAACAGTAGTCAACGGGCACCACTGTTAGTCCTAAAGGAGATCTAATGGGCACTTAGTCCCTTAGGATTTTGTGTAGTTCCTTTAGTGCTTCGATGAGAGCTATAAGATAAAGACAAAAGTTATGAGAAAGGAACTGTGCCTCAGGAAGGATGGGTTAAATTATGGCAGGTACAATAGCGTGGTTGAGTGAAAAGAGAGAGTACAAGTTCAGTTCTACATGAAACAAGCTCCAACTCACTTGTATGTTTCAGCCACACGTCAGGGCCTGCAAAGATCATTGCCGATGCCTGGAATGTTCCCTGTTCATGATGCTATCTGTTGGCTTGGTCCCTGTGGGTTCTGTTTCTGCTTTTCAGAGTGCAGCCAGAAAACTGTGCAGTTACATTTTAACAGTCTAACATTTTTTTTTTCTGTCCTATAGCACACCCTAGCCCTAATATCCTAGCATGATATTCGTAAGGACTATTTCAGACCAGAGATCAGACATTGCTTTCCTAAAATCCTCCACACAATGAATTACTGTATTTAATTACTATATTGAGTTTTATTCAGCATTTGAGAAAGCACTGCAACTGTTTTATTTGTGCATAGGTTTTACACACTTATTCTGCTTTTCTACAAATGCAATGGACTAAAAATGTAGACTTCAGCCTAATCTCCAAACAATAGCTGCCTCTCAACAACAGTTCCTTTTCCTTGGTCTGAGTGGTGACATTATTCAGAGGTTTCACTGTATATTCTGTTTTATTTCTAATTAAAAAATCTTTTTGCATCAGACAGCTTTTACTCAGCAACATTTTGCATACATGTTCTACTTTTCAATAAGACATAATTCTATCAATAGCTTTATTTACTCCCAAAAGCTTTATTCATTACAAACATTTTGCATTAATTTCCTACTTCCAATAACATACTGTTTCCTGCTAGGGGACATAAATGCAATACAACTCTTAGACCTGGGCAAGTGGGACACCTTTCCCCAGGCCTGCACTTTGAAGAACCCTGCACATCATAGGCACAAAAAATTGTTAAGATAAAAATGAAGTATGCAGAATAAAACAAAATAATTATGAATGACCTGCACAACCAAGCAAATGTTAACCTTATCTGTGCAGGACGTAGGAACATCTGAAAACACTTAAATTAAGGCAGCCAATTCTCCTGGATTAGATGGGGTAGTCTTGGATTCTAATTGCTCTAGATCACTGTACATCCCTTTTGTACTTTTCATGTTCGTGTGTGTGTTCAAAATGTCGTAAACACTACTGAACATATATCGCATGAAAATCTGGATTATAACATGCTTAATGATTTTCCTGAAATATAAAGGCAAAATATATATATATATATATATCTAGAATAAACTTGTTAAAATTTATAAATTTTGTATCTCATTTTATATCTTGTATCTGCTGATCTATGAATAGAGAGACCCAAACATAAGTAATCCTGTATGTAAAAGAAAAGCTGTGTTTTGTAATTCAGGTTTGAGTATTACATCCTACTTGTTTCATATCATTGTGTTCATCTCAATGTAAAACACTCACGGGACAATGAAATTTGCGTACCTAGAAGAAAACATACTACAACCCCAAAACTTTGCAAATAGCTAGAGTGTGTGCTGGTAAGCAAATGATCCCTGTTTGGTGTGAGTGCGCATGACCGCACACCCTGTGGTGGCGCTGCAGGCACGAACCGGCAGCCTTATAAACCGGCATGTAGTCGATGCCCCATGAGAGCGAAAAGCACCGGCAGATGCAAGCAAGAGTACAGAGTGACAAGAATGCCAGGTAGACGCCAGAGACGTTGATTTACGCAACTTACAGACTTTGAGAGAGGCCTGATCATTGGGTTGAAAACCGCAGGGTGGTTGGCGTACCGTATAGCCCATCACATGGATCTTTCTGACCATACCATCCGACTGTGTTGGGAGCAGTGGACACATGACGACACTGCTACACGGCTGAGCGAATCCGGATGGACCAGGAGGACCACTGGTAGAGAGGATCAATGGATCGTGTGCTAGGCATGAAGGGATCCCACGGTCCCGGTCCACTATACAGGCAGATGTAGCGGCTACTGTGTGCCCACGAACCATTTCCGACGCCTCACGGAAGCGAATTTGTGATCCCAGCGCCCCTTACGTGTGCTGCATTTAACACCACAATATTGCCAGCTCCGTTTGCAGTGGTCTAGGCCAGAGCAACGTGGAATGCCACAGACTGGTGACATGTGGTGTTTAGCAACGAGTGCCGCTTTGTTTTGGGGACAGATGATCATCGTGTCCGGGTGTGGAGGTCCCCGGGTCAACGGCACAATCCCAACCTCGCTATCGAGCGCCACACCTCCCCCACTGCAGGCATTATGGTCTGGTGAACCATTTCCTACGTTAGCCAATTAGCTCTAGCAGTGGTACATGGATCATTGATGGGCCAGCAGTATGTGGATGAGATCTTACGGCCCCATGAGCTCCCATTCCTGGCTGGGATTCCAGGTGCACTATACTGGTAGGATAATGCCCGCCCACACAGCTCGGATTGCCCAGGACTGCCTACATCATGTCAAGACACTTCCATGGCCTGCCCGCTCCCCGGACATGTCCCCTATTGAGCATGTGTGGGACCAGTTGAAACGCCAGCTGCCGCCATGCACTATCCGGTATTTGGAGCACATCGTACAACACGTGTGGGCCAGTCTGCCGCAGGACAACATCAGGCATCTGTTCGCCTCATGCCGGACCGTATTGCAGTATGTATCGCCGCACGAGACGGTACGACGTGCTATTGAAGATGACAGGACTGCATGCCACAGAATGCTCTGTAATTGTCCTGCAGCTCTGTTTTTGCCATCACATGTATCATTTCATCTGTATCATTATGTCCATAAAATTTCAGTTCAATCCGATGCTTCCTTCTTGGTGCACAAATTTCATTGTCTGTGAGTGTACTTTGCAATAAGGCTTGGAGCCATTAAAATTTACAGGTTTTCCATTGGGATTTCAAAAACAAGAGAAAAAAGCTCTCCTTTTCAACATTTGTTTCATTGTTGAACACTATGGAAGATACCCATGGTTGTGGCTATTATATAAATCCAGAGACTCCAACCTTTCCAGAAAATTTTCAGTAGTAAAGGCTAAAAAAATCAGTAGTTTCTTTGGTTTTTTTCCAGTAGTTAATGCTAGAAAAATCAGTAGTTTTTCAGCAGTAATGAATGAAATTGTATAACGTGTTCTGTAACAAATACAATGTGAGTAAAGGCAAAATAAAAGTGTAAATTCATAAAACAATGAATTTTTGCTTAAAAATTTTTAAAAAATTGAAGACTTTCTGTAGAAAACATGTGGCACCAATATTTGTTTTACTTTTTCTTCAAAAAACCAATGTATGTTCTAAAGAGAATCCTGCAATACAGCAAGCACTTCAGCTTGTTTGAACTGCTTCCAGCCTGTGAAGGCACTAACAAAGAAAGGTGACTTGATCACGCTAGTTACGTTAACTAAAACTTTTACAAAAAGTTCGTAATTTGGAAGCTGCTTCCTAACAAAGAAAGGTGACTTGATCACGCTAGTTACGTTAACTAAAACTTTTACAAAAAGTTCGTAATTTGGAAGCTTTCGGCTTCCAAATTACGAACTTTTTGTAAAAGTTTTAGTTAACGTAACTAGCGTGATCAAGTCACCTTTCTTTGTTAATATTGTTACGTGTTTTGCCCATAATCGTCATGTGAAGGCACTATGTTGTCTGTAGGATAACGGAACATATACATACTTTTTTTTTGAGAGAGAGAGAGAGAGAGGTGTTGCTTTCACAAATGCCACACCTTTGAATTTGCCAAGCATTGAGCTGGCATTATCAGATCCAAATGCAATACAATTATGCCACTGCAACCCTTTTTTGGCAAATTCATCACTTACAGCTTTAAAAATTTCTTCACTAGTGCTATTATTGCATGCCAACAGAGAAACAAGCAAAGTAATTATTTTCCCAATCAGCTTCTCAAAAAATGTGATTAACAGTGAAAATCCTCCAAATACGTGGCGTCAGTAAATAAATAAATACATCGCTCTTTCCACGTTCCAGAAACACATAGCAAACGAAAAATTATTTTCAGCCGCCGCCGTGGAATTGAACCACGGATATCTCAATATCTAGCCAAGCACGTTACATTTACACCACGGTGACCAACAATCCACGGTGCTATGTGTATTTTTAAGTCAACTTCTGACTTCATAAATCCGTAAGATGGGCTCAGCTACTGAGACGTCTCCATCTGGTGGGCATTAACAACGGCACTGGCTATATATATTATAGCAATTAAATCCAAAGGGCAAGATCCAAGGTGAAAATCCTCCAAATACGTGGCGTCAGTAAATAAATAAATGCATCGCTCTTTCCACATTCCAGAAACACATAGCAACTGAAAAATTGTTTTCAGCCGCCGCCGTGGAATCGAACCATGGATCTCTTGATATCTAGCAGAGCGTGTTACATTTACACCACGGTGGCCAACAATCCACGGTGCTATGTGTATTTTTAAGTCAACTTCTGACTTCATAAATCCGTAACAGTGGATACAGTTTCATATCATCACTGTCATTGCTTCCATTAGTACTAACTGCAAAGGGTGAATTTAAGGAAGAAATAATTCCTTCCATAGTTGTTTGAGTCATACTTGTGATGATTGCTGTGGTTTTCATATGGCAGCTACTTTAATTTCACACTACCTTGGAATTGGAGAACATTGCCATAAACAACGGTCTAGCGTGATCGGCAGATTGTGTTCAATCAAAAAACGAGCAAACAAACTTTCAGCCTTTATGGCAGTTAAGGCTTCATCATCTTAAGTGATGAAAAATGATACATCTTTTGACTTCACTTTTATTTGAGCATATTCTTGGTGTTGTTTGTTTTTAAACACATGACAACAATCATCTTGCCCTCCATGGGCGATATTTATGTCCTTCGAACAATATGTACAAAACACTATATTGGCTTAAACTTTTGATGATTGAAGACATGGAAATTTAATGCTATATAAACCTTTAAATTTTTTATTGCTTTTGCACTTTTTGATCTCTTGTGCCACTGGAAAAGACTAAATTCGTTTTCCAGAATTCATTTTTTGAAGCATGAATAACACTAATCTTCAAACTAAATAAACAAGAAGCGTGCTACCTACTACTACAATCCGAAACCGAAAGCACAAAAAATATCTGTTGACATCTAGAAAAAAGCCAACAGCACATGCTTTTTGGTTAGCACAAATAAAACAAAGCAAAACCAGCATCCCACCCATTTGCGCTACAATCATGTGAGCAGAAACTTTTAAGATGTCTATAAAATGTGAAAAAAAATGTTAAAGAAATGTTACGATACTGAATTAACGTTTATTAATGTTTTTGGAATTCCAAGAAGCAATTCCAAAAACATTTAATTACTGTTAGAAACTTATTCTAAATCTTCATCGATAGATGAGTATACCCTCACATGGGCCCTTGAATTTTGGAAGTACTGTTTTAATCAAATTGTTTATATAGACAGGGGTTCCACAAAAATATTTGCCTTAGGCCCCACACACCCTATGGGGGGAGGAACCCTGCATAAATGTATATTTCTCAAAGTAAGCATATCTCCCCTTCCAAAATGCTAAATGAAACAAATTCTTTATGCATTAGATTGTTCCCTATTATCTATATTTTACATACATATTCTAGTTGAAATTATGCAGTTTTCTCACTTGGGAATGCAAATGTACATACACTCTCTCTATTTCCCCTTATAAAATTCTGGTTGGAAAAATTCACGTAACTTCTACTGTGGAGAACACTTTGCACACATTATCTGTTTGGTTTAATTTGTTATGCATGGCAACCAGGTTAAACGAAAAAAATTTCTTTCAAGTGAACAGCTTGCAGCAAGGCAAGAATTTTATGAACGTTATCTGATTTTGAAGATAGCTATTTTTCTACTACAGGATGTAAATGCACTTCTTTATTTCATATGGTCTCCTGTTCTTAAAGTTGGCTTTAAAATTTTCCTTTTACATCAGATAGCTTTCTTTATAATCATCATATCCAATGCTTTTTCTGCTTTTCATATATACATGGTTATCCCACCTGGTTTTTTAAATTTCTTTTCAATCAACTGCTGTAGCCAAAACTACAGTTTTTTAGTCTTTTTTAATACAAAATTTTATCACTAGAGCATAAAACTAATTTTTCTTTTTATTAAAAAACACAGTTGATTTCATAGCTCAAAAACTCAATGGAAAAAGAAACAGTGCTACAAAAACTACAGGATGTTTATTACTGACTGCTCTAATTACAGTATGCCAAAAAAATTTTTATGACAAATCATACATCCATTTTCTTCTTGCAGGTGATTTCGTACATGCACTGAGTTTCTGCGCTGGTGTGTATCATCTACCTCATCCGCCACTAGGAGTATTGTAGCAACTGTGCAGTTAAGATGGTATCTATGACAGAGAAGGCATAATGTGTTGTGCTGCTAGCAGAAATAAAATCTATCAGTGTTCAGTGAAAGTTCAGACCAAAAAATTGAAAGAAGCATACAAAGAATGATTTCATCTAAACATATTTTCTCTACTTCAGTGGATATGAGAATAGATCAAATAAAAAAAAATTAAACTACACTTTAGAATTATGTGGAATGGATCATCAAAAACATTCAGCAGAATTACGGATAAGTTGGTCATAGGGAAGCAATTCTAAACTCTCTCTCTCTCTCTCTCTCTCTCTCTCTCTCTCTCTCTCTCTCTCTCTCTTCTCTCTCTCTCTAGGATTATACTAATACATTTTATTGTGGCTCTAATTTTTTTTTTAATTAAGATATTGCTTGATGAATTTTATGAATTTTACTTAGTTTCTTTGTCATTTTGTCCAGTTTCTTATTTTCCATAGATCATACATGAGACTGACGACGAAAGAAAAAAGCTGAACTTTTACACCGGGTAAAAAATTCAGAAAAGTATAAAATATTCGAAAAAGTATAAATATAATGCAAAATGAGCAAGACAGAATTGTTCACTGAAGCTTATTTATGTTAATATTAAAGTGGAGTACCTCAAATTACAAAATTATTGACATTTAACAATAAGAAAGCAGGATAGAGGGACCATCGTGGGAAAAAAAATACGATTACGAGCAAGATATTCGCCCCTTCCGAATTACGTTTTCAGAAATTTTTCCTCCATTTTCAAGCTGAAATACAAATATTTATACCTGTTGAATGAAATGGTATTTAACAACAATACAGGGCAGAAGGAACATCGAGAGATTAAAAAAATTACGATTTCGGAGTGAAATCTTCACTCTGTCTAACTTCCATTTTCGAAGGTTTTGAAAGCTGGAATTCCGTCCTCTGACAGAAAACGATCCCCACCATCACCACTAAACCCTCATAAATTTTTGTTCAGCATTTATTTGGAGAACCACAGAGATGATGTCGAAAATGTCAGAGTTCCTCAAATTCTCGGAAGAATCCCGTGCCTGAAGATTACAGGGAAATTTTCACGGCGTCTAACTTCCGCTTTTCAAAAATTTTCCTCCATTTTTCAAGCTGAAATAAAAATATTTATGGAATAAAATGATATTTAACAACAATATTGGACAGGGAGACACCACGAGAAAAAGAAATTACAATTATGGGGAAAATCTTCACTCCAATTAACTTCCCTTTTCGTAACTTTTGAAAGATCAAAAACCATACTGAGCTGAAAAAAGGCCAGCATCCCCAACGAATACCCCCCCATTTATCTTCAGTTTTGTATCGATCTCAAATATGACCTAAACGATGACAGAAAAAGTGGAATTCTGCGAATCCGCAGAAGAATCTCGTGTATGATAGACAGCATCATCTTAACATGCTACCCTCATATTTTCTTTAACACCACTGTTTAATTTTTTTTAAGCTTTCAACTAATGCATTTACATTGGATCACTGAAAGATGCAAACAAACAAATGTTCTTTATATCTGTTAACACTATTAGTTCTTCTGCTACCAAAATCTTGTCATTCAGTTCAATTGGCCCATTCTGAAGTTTTTGTGCCACATTCTGACATTAAATGATTTAAAAATGGGCTGGTTGACAGCATTTCACTGCTTTTCTATCTTTTATGCCATCAGCAAGTGAAAGTACTTGAAGTCCCATGTTAGGAATGCTAACATTTTTGTTGCACACAAAAACACGTCTCTCAAGACAGATCATTTGGGGATAGCACATTACTTGCTGACTGGTGCACCATTTTTGTCCTTTCGTGTCAACTGTACTGAAAAAACAATTTTATATTCCACCAAATTTTGATTACTAATTCTCACTAAAAATTAAATTGAATAAAACATGTAGCTCACTATGTTTAAACAAGCAGTCTGGATCTAATCCACCCAGAGCAAATTGCAGAACAACTACCAGAGCAGACCTGCCAACTTGCAAGAACTAAAGTATGTAAAAAATATTTCCTTGGGCATTTAAGACAGTATGTCTAGTAACGTATCAATTAAACATGCAAAATATTTCAATCATATTGATTAAAATGAGCACTGAAATGTAAAAACAAAGCTGACTGAACTCTTTGAGACTTCATCCCCACTTTTCCCTCTTTTATTTTGAGCATTGCCCATTCCTGCTCTAATTTTCTAACATTGATAAAAAAAGAAAAAAATTAATTTTCCGAATTTTCAATTAAAAGTGCTGAATTTTTTACAAAGGCTGTGGCTGTGACTCAGTTATATAAGATAACCCTGCAAATTTCATTTTCATTCAATAAAAACGTATTGAATTATGAATACAAAAAATGTATTCAGACATTTACAGAAACATGGCCATTATTGTTTGGGACATGTACCATTGAATCTGACAACAAGTCTTTTGCCTATTTGGAATGCTGAAAGTTTTAGTGGAATTAGCTATGGTTGCCTGTTATCGCTTGCAAGGGAGAGGGACTGGGAGTGCCAATGATTGTGAGTGGTAGCCATAACTTTTTAACTCAAGCCAAGTTCATCATTTTCATTATTACCAATTGCAACTACTATTGATGAAAAAAAGAGGTCAAATTTAAAAAAAGGATTATTCTTTCAAAATTTTGAGACTTTCAAGACAAAAACTAAGGACTTTTTTTTTCTTTTTCCTTGGTTGGGGGTTTAATAACCACCATCAGCAACTCAATAGTCTATAAGCAGTCACCCATCCCTCATTTAGGGTTATTGGTTCCAGGGAAGGGACAGAGCCAGTGCCATAAGGCAAACACAACATCCATGCTTCACCAGGATTTGAATCCGGACCCCATCACAGACAACTGGTCAGAAGATAGCACTTAGACACAACTGTGCTACAGCGGTGGCATAAGGACTTTCAAGACATATAAAAAAAAAATCAGGATTTTCAGGGCAACTCCTACTCTTGATTTTTTTTTTTTTTTTGATTGGAGGTTTAACGACCACCGTGAGCAACTCAATGGGCTATAAGCAGTCGCCCGTCCCTAATTTAGGGTCACTGGTTCCAGGGAAGGGAGAGAGCCAGTGCCGTAAGACAAACACAACATCCATGCCGGACCGGGATTCGAACCCGGACCCCTTACGGACGAATGATCAGAGGCCAACGCCTTAGACCACTGCGCCACCGGGGCGGCACTCCTACTCTTGTGAATATCATAGCTCATTCATACAAGAAGCTTATGATGCTACATATTTCTTAGTGAATCCAATTAACATAGTCATTTGCCACATGGACAGCATGGTTAGCTGAATGAGCTTTCACAAAGGCAGTTCAAGGCCCATACATCATGTTTCATAATTAATTTCTCTCATTATAAAGCTCATGGCTACAGCCAGAAATACTTAAATACCAATTTTCAACATTTTTATACATTTTCTCCTAGAATATATTTTTTATTTAGAAATTTTGCAAAGATAAAAGCATGATGAAGACAAGTAAGTCACTTTCAAAACTATGCTAATGAATTTTTTTTTAAACGACTATGCTTCATTTTTCTAAACACAAAAACTAAAAATTACTATTAATTTCTCTTTATGCAAGTTAAGATGATGGTAGCTGAGAACATGCTAAGTTACGTATAATAGTTGTTAAGGCAAATACACTGATGTGCAAAAATTAAGGACGAAGAGGAGAAATTAGCATAACAGCGGAATGAGCAGGCAGAACAGACCGAAAGACCACTCAGGAGATAGACTAGGGTCCGGTACGGTAGGGCATCCGCATATATGCAGCATGACATGGGGGGGGGGTGATTCTGGAAGGGTATAAAGCACATGGGCGGTGTACGCTCAGCAATTCGATGAAAGCTATTGCACGGTGTACATCGGTTTGAACGACGTCAAGTTGCTGCCACCGTGTGATATGGCCAACAGGCAATCCAGTAGACGACATCTGGATGACTTTACCCGAGTTTGCGTCATTGCGAAGTTGGAAGAAGGTCGGAGTGTGACTAGTGTGGCCGAGGAGTTTGGGATCGCTCACAGCATCGTTTCACGAGCTTGGAGAGCATTTCAAACGACAGAAACAGCTATCTGAGAGTTTAGCAGTGGTCGTCCACGTATGACCCACCGCCCGCCATACCACTATCTTGGTGCCAATATATAAAGACTCTAAATCCTCCCAGTTTATAAATAATATGTATTAATGAGTTGTTTAATTTCTGGGTACATTAACATTTGTATACATTGTTGTGTCCATGGTTCCAGATGCATGACAGTCGTCTTCTGTTTGTATAAGAAGTCTTGTGCACTGCACTTGGGTGGCGCTTTCAGGCTTGATAATGGATCCCTAGGGGACCCGAAAGATCTTGCCTAGTTAATTTTATGATGCTTTTATCTGTACATATTGTTCTTAGATGTAAATAATAAATATTTTAACTTGTGAATGGCGGTGTACTAGATGGAGGTTTTTATAATCGTGCAAAGACAGTTTTATCTTGAGGTGTAAACATTGAGGCACGAAATAAAATATTAGGATGTCAGTTATGGCTATGCTATAGATGTTCTAACACTGAATTTACAAGTAGTTGTTCCTATGTGGAAATAAAAATCATCTCTTCTTAATAGGTTTCAGCAGCATGTTGTAAAAAGCATGAAACCACATTTTTAATTTTTAATACTATGCTTGTAGGTACAAACAAGCGATTACAAATCCTTACAATGATGAAAATAGTAAAACAAACTCTCAAAACATACCAGTTAAAACTCCAACTCTGTACGTTTTTGGAAATTCTGTGGAACAAGTTTGAGCTGCATTTTCCTTCACAGACATAGCTGGTAAGAATCAGCTACAATAAAAAAATAATACAGTGCAAATTAAAGAACCTTATCAAATAAGTACACAAGGAGTAAGTCATGTTTAGAGAGCAGTTTTCTGTCAGAAAATTTAAGGTGGGAAATGTGTTTCAGTGCTACATTTTATAGTGTTCGCTTTTTAACACTAGTGGAATACACATAGTTTTTGTAATTATGAAAATATACTGAGAGCACAGCTTATGATACACACTGCACCCACCTACAAATCTGCCATAATAATGAGACTAGCTAAAACCCCCATGGGCTATAAATAGATCAAACACCTGGCAGCTGTATAGCATATCAGTGACTGTGGTGATGGGTAAACAAGCAACTTCAGTCATGGACAAAGAGTTGGTGTAAGAAAGATGGAATGTTCCATCTTCATGACTGCAGAACATCTGCAATTTCTGTGTGCAGCCATCACATGTGTGTACCCGGACTAACATAATGAAAAGGGATGGCAGAAATCCATATAACACAACAACTGACAGACACACTACTATTTGTGAAAATTGGAACACCATGAAGGACTGCTGTTATTAGCTTGAAATTTACATGAAATTTACAATAGGCTGGAACATGCAAATGATTAAAATGTCAGTGAAAATGCAAACGTGACTTCGGAGAAGCACCCTCTGAACTGTCCAGTCTTGGGTATAAAGAGCTGGCTCAAACGAGACATTGGAATCAGTGAAGAGCCAACATTGAGTTGAAAGGGTGTTTCTTTTGTATCACTATGCCCTGAATAAGTACGCATTACGAACACCTGGCGGATTTTGAGCAAGAAAGGATTTTTGGATGAGAGAAGCTGGATTTTTCTACCGTGAAATTGCCACTCGCACAGGACAAAACACCAGTACAGTAATGCGAATGTGGCATCAGCGGACAGATGAAGTTCGGAAGCCCAGAAATCCAGGAAACAGACCACAAAATTGCACAACTGCATGGGATGACAGACACCCCTACTGCATAGCAGTGACCGATAGCACAGCAGCATCCATACTATTAGCACGGGCTTTGTCATTCAGCACAGTTTGATGTCTGCTTAACAAAGGACAGGTCATTAGTAGCCCACTGCTGCTCATTCCTTTGACCTGACTTTGCAAACGGTGCTCGAACACAGACAGTGGTGCATTGATTGGCAACAGGTCATGTTTTCTGATGAGTCACGATTCAACTTGATGCACCAAAATGGCCACATACGTGTAAAGACATCATGGTGAACGGCACCTTGCAGCATCATACCAGCCCAACGCCAAGCATTATGGTTTGGGGCACCATCAGGTTCAATTCATAATCTCACCTCATATAAATTGTGGGAACCCTCCACAGCCAGTGATACGTGAGGGATGTTTTAGAGGCAAAAGTGATACCCTTCCTTCGGAGTTGTCCTGGTGCTATATATTCCAGCAGGACAATGCTCGGCCACACGTAGCCTGGAATGTCCAAGACCTCTTCCATGCACTGCAGATACTGCTTCTTCCCTGGTCTGCATGTTCACCGGATATGTCCCTGGTCGAACGTGTCTGAGATATGGTAGCTAAGCGACTGGCCCATTCAGCATCCCCCTTCGGTTACCACAAATGAACTCTGGTCTTGCATAGAAGCAGCCTGGCAGGCTATTCTCCAAGACTATATGAAAAAACTTTTCCATTCAATGTCACGCCAAGTAGAGACTGTTATTGTTGATGAAGGTGGGTGGCTTCATAAGATACTGAGTTTTGAAGCCAAAAAATCTTGTATATAGCTCTACAAATGTAATCACTTATATCCTTTAATATGAGGATTCTGTGATATAAATTTCATTTAAATAGCATGATTCTCTTTCTTGGTGTTGCAATTTTTACAAACAGTAGTTTATTAAAGCAGTGTTTGAATTCTATGGAGATCTGATGGTCCAAGACCACAAAAAATCAAATCAGACCCTGAAAATCCAAATGACAGTGGTCCGACAGACCAGTAACTTTTTTTCAGGAATAATCGTTGAGCTGTACTAAATTCTATACTAAAATTGCTAGTGTCGTATAATTGAAACATGCTATGGAGATACATAGTAATATCATACACCTTAATAAAAAGTATGTATGCTTGTAGAAAAAACTCTTTACACGTTGCTCTTGAATAGCTAGGGACACAGACGTCATTGAAGTATATTAAGTCTAATGGATGACAACTAAACATATGTTACTGACATTTATTTTATAAAAAAATTATATAATTAAAAAAAATGTATGAGCTACCTGTTGCTATTGTCATTGCAACACGTTGCAAAAGTTATCAATACAAATGATTTAGAGATATATGTACAGTACATACACTATTATGGTAATCATATTCAAGTAAGAAATTCTATAGCAAGTCCAATCTGCAAATGTCATAAAATTTAATAAACAGTTCCTTATGATGTGGCAAAATACTTAGTCTCGAAAAACTCCACCTGCTGAATTCTAGTTTGCTAACATCTGCTGTAGGTTGAGTTTCAGTACCTATTAATCAGAATATCTGCAAACATCCACTGTAGGCTGACTTTTTGTTTTATGTAATGTAGTTATTGCAAACACTGTATAAGTTCCGGTATATTAAAAATTCATCTTCATACCTTATATCTTGAAACAGAGGTAGTAAATGCCACACACCCTAACATGCAGACAAATCATCCTACTGTAAAAGTGTGACCTTCATCTCTTCATTATGGTTTTTAACATATCATCTAACAAAACAAGACGATTCACTTGAAAAAATATTATTAGTATGACAACACAGAAAGTCAAGTGTAGTTAGGTTCCATACAGAAGAACCTCATTACTGTTTCAAATGAGTAGAGGGGAGGAAAAATGGCTACTACGTTTAAGCTCAATGGCTACTACATTTGGATAAATCGTTGAATAATTTTGGGGCCAATTTTGATGCTTTGAAATTACAATTAGGAAACTGCCATTTGTCATCCAAAACACAATATACTTGTAGATAAATCTATGGCATAAGGGTACTGCAGTTGGGGCCTGCTTTAGAATTTGTGGTGCATGTTGCCCCCCCCTCCCCAACAGGTTCAATTTGTGTTTATTGTTGGATTTTATAGATTTTCAGCCATATACGAAAGACATAAAATATAAATTATCAGTTGAACATGTTGATTTCAAGGTCAATATTGCTTTTAATGCTCATTTGTAAAAATACTCTATTGTGATGATTTTGATTGCTCCCGTGACACTTTTCATCATTTCCAATCATCGTCACTCACTGTCTCAAATTCCAATGCTCACAAGGTACTTTTTTTATATATATCATATCAGTGACATTTCACAAGACTCCTGCTCATCCCCCTCTGATTTCACAAAAAGGGGTGGGGGGGGCAAGAGTCAGCTGCACTCACTTTATCCTTCTTATTTGACAGGTGAGGATGTGAAAAACTGGTGGATACACCTGCAGAAGATTCTCTGTGTTGGACAATGCTTTACTGGTCCCTGCAAAACAGTGGTATCAATCTTCAAACAGCAATTCTAGGCGTAACATTGAGTTTATGTCCAGTGGAAATGGGAAAAGTATTGATACATTCATGATATAAATTCTATAAAGATTGTGGAACAGGAAAAGCAAACTTGAGGCATTGTACAGTACAAATTTTTTAATAAAACTGCACATGGATAATAGTGCTTCAGTTATTTTAGACTATACTTATACATATATATGTATCATCATCAACCCACTGCTAGATAAAGGTCTCCCCCAGTTTATCCCACAGATGTCTGTCTTGAGACAGTCTCTTCCATATCACTCCAGCACACTTTTGAATTTCATCCACCCATCTCCTATGTGGTCATCTACTGAGTATTTTTCCATCCCTTGGTATCCCACCTAATGTTTTAGTTGTTCAACGGTGGTAAGTTCTTCTAGCAAAATGTCCGGCTCATTGCCATTTCAGGGATTTACTCTGATCATGATGTCTTGCACTCTTGTCATTTTTCTGATCCATGAGTTCCTCTTTTTATCTTTTCTGGTTACACAAAGCATGCACATCTCCATGTTTCTTTCAGACGTCTGCAGCCTCTGTAAGTCTTTATTATTAATTAAGGTTCATGTCTCTGCACCATACATAAGAACTGGAAGGACACACTGATTAAACACTGTTCTTTTAAGATATAATGGCAAATTGCACCACACACACTTGGTTCTATGAGCACAATTTTACCAACAGAGGAAGACTTTGAAGGAGTGCAGTAATCTCACGCCAAGGGGAGCTCCGACAGGATGGGCACCTCTGAGTGTAATGAGCCCATGCACCCAAAAAGGTGCAGAGTTCAATTGCCCCTTCACAGAGATTTTTGAGTGCAAGTGGCCACCACACAAAACAAGAAAACAAAAGTTCAATTTGGAGCCCCCTGAACTTGGCACTGCCTGCACCACCTTACACAGCCAGCCCTGGCTGCAGTAGAATTATCAGTTGTGGTCTGCAATCTATAAAGTTTTTTCCTAACTTTACAACACCAACATGTCCTCCTTTTTCACGCATACACTTCCGTATGTGTAGTTATGGAAGCTCTCAAATACCTGAAGGAAGATCTTGAAAAAATCAGAAAAAAAAAAAAAGAATATGTGTTCTAGGACAAAAATTAAAATGTGATACAAAGTGGAAAGTGCAAAACAGTGAACATCATTTCTCCCATTTTGCTGTACAAGAAATTGAGCAACTAAAATTTCGATATCCATGACATCGATATAAGTCTCATTGTGGAATAACTTTTTACGGGTCTTATAGAGGTTATTTTTCATGAAAGTTGGTTGTCAAATTTTCAAACTAAAGCCTAGTTCGTCATCAGGACTATGTCACTGGAGTAGTTGCTGCCACTCAATTGGAAGAGTCCATCCGCAATTATCGTTAATTGTGGTACTTCTTCTTCTTGCTATTTCGATCCCTTCTTCTAGTTTCCTCTTTACTAAGTTTGACTGGTGGGCGATTATTTTCACTGAGTCCCAATTTATGGAGTGTCCACTTGCTTGTATATGTCTGTCTAGCCCTGTTTTGTTTCCAATGTTCCTAATAGCTGCTTGGTGTTCTTTCATTCGGACCTTAATATTTCTCCCTGTTTCTCCTATATAGCTGAGTCCGCAGTTACAGTCGATGCAGTAAATTACTCCTTCCTGCAATTGGATGTCCAATTCTTTCTGCTTTAAAGCTGGCAGGAATTTCTTTATTTTGTTATTAAGATCTGGAGCTAGCCTGATATTATATTTTGCTCCGATCCTTTTCAGTTTCTCGAAAAGTCCCTTGTGGTACATAATTTTGCTATTGAATTTGAAGTTGGTTCTTTCTGGCTTCTTTTTTGGCACTTGTTTAAATATTTTCTCAACATATGGGGAGGGGTAATTGTTTTCTGCCAATATTTCCTTTAATTCTTCTTTGTGAAGATCTTTTTGAGTAGCTGAAGAGACCAGGATTTCAATTTTTTCCTAAAATTGTCTCGCCATATTCGATTTAATATAATCAGGGTGGAATGAGCAGAAGTCTAACGTCTTTCCTGTGTTGGTGGGTTTTCTAAAAAGCTGAGTGAATATTTTCCCCTCTCTTGAGGTCAAGGTTAAATCTAGGTAATTGATGCTATGGTCTTTTTCCTGTTCCAGGGTGTACTGCAAGGTATTCTCTAGTAAGTTAAATTCTGCCAGAATCTGAGAGGGTAGAGATTGGTCCACAGTATCTACTATAATTAGGACATCATCCATGTACCTTACATAGAGAGCAAACAAGGAGGGTTGTATAAGGATTTTTGCCTCTAGTTTACTTATATAATAATTTGCTAGCAGAGGTGCTAGTGGAGAACCCATTGCAAGTCCTGAAGTTTGCCTGTAATATTTCTTTCCAAACTGGAAGAAATTATTCTTGAAGGAAAATAGGAGCAGTTCATATATGCCAAGTAGTATTTCCCTATTGTGATTATGGAATACTATTTTTTCCGCAAGGTCATCTGCAATGAATTCCAGTAGGAGGTCCAGGTTAATGTTGGTATATATAGAGACTATACCCAGGATTGCCATTACTGGATGAATTAATTCTGGCAAGTTGTCCAGTTTTCCTTTTAGCTGCATGGAATTTTTTAGTAGGTAGGGAGGAGAAGGGAAAATATCTCTGAGGTGACCAAGTAAATAATAATTAATGTTGGAGAGTGGCGAATTTCTAGTGTCTATTATAGGTCTTACTGGATGGCCTTCTTTGTGAACTTTTATCGTACCATAGATCTGTGGAATTCTTGACTGGATTTTGGAGAAGTTTTTGAAGAGCTCATTAAGCTGTGTTTTATTTCTTAAAGAGCTGATTAATTTCTTAAGATTTTTGACAGTTTGATCTATAAGGTTACCATTGAGTTCTTCATAATAAGACTTGCTCAATTCAGCTTCCATTTTATTGTAATACTTCTCTTTTTCTACCAATACCAAAACTTTGCTCTATCTGCTCTCAGTGCTACAACTTTATCATTGGCTTTGAATTTTTTAAGGTCAGCAATGGCATTTCTATTAAAATTGTAATCAACTTTTACTGGCTTTTTTACAAATTTTGAGATGCAGTCTGAGAATTCTTTCCTTAAAGTAACTGCTGTATTTTCATCTTCTCTTTCTACCTTACTACAGATGCTTTCTAAATCAATCAGCATACGTTTTTTATCAAGTGTTGCGGAGGAAAGGTTGTAATTATATCCCTTATTGAGGAGATTAATCAGGTTTTCATCTACTCCTTCTTCCGTCTGATCTATGACATGTTTGTTAGTGGGGGATGGTATTAGCAGTAATTAAGATTTTATCCTTGTCAGAATGGCCACTAAAACCATGACCAACAAAAAATTGGGAAGGAAGAAATTAGGTCACTGATTGAATGTAATGATACACAATTAAGTCCCGATTTTACACTTTTCAGTGGACCAGCATAAGAGTCGTACAATGCAGGAAAACGCAAAACCGAGGTTGAAGTAAAATAAACTGTACAGGCATACATAATGAGTACAAATAATAGAGACCAATGCACATTAGTAGTACTATACTAGCACATAGTATGTATTGCAGACACATTTATATAAGAACCAAAAAATGCAGTCTAACTACGTACATACTCATTAAGGGATGTTGGTTTGGAAAAAAATTGGTAATTTTCTTTTGCTTTCTATTTTTAGCGTTTAACTAAAGCAAAGCTTTCTTAATAATTGCAAGTCTTTTCAAGTGTTCTTCTTGAGAATTGTGACCAAGGAAAACATTTTACACATGTTTTAATCCATTTAATATCACTTTGAAAGAAGGCATAGATTCTGAAATTTCAGCTACATTGTCATCATTATCTTCTTTTGACGAATGATCTATTACATTGGAGATGTAATTCATTGACTCTTTCTGTTTTAAAACTGGTTTTAGTGTTGAAATTGGTAATCCAAGAGACTTGGTCAATTCAACTTTAGTTCCATGAAATTCACTATATTTTTGTATAATGGAAGCTTTTTTAGCTAAAAAAAGATATTTGCACTTCTTATTCGCCATCTTTGCTGTCACATCTAAAAAGAAGATTTAAACATACAGCAAATTGACTGAATTGCTCTCAGAACTTCCCACTATTCTTGCCAAGTTAAGATGCAGGCTCGTTCAACAAGGGGTATTTACAGCAATAGACTAGGCGCTTCAGCAAAGTTGCTAAGATAAGACAGGTACAGTCTGAGGAATGCAGCAATGCCCTAACTGGTCATCACATGCTTTTGACAAATTCTGAGGAACAACAACCAGTTTAAGGCAAACTGGTTCTCAGATTCTCTTGAGGAATGTGGCAGGAGGGGAGAAAACTGGTTTATAGCAATCTTACATGTATGGAAACCAAGAAAAATATAAAACTAGAGGAAAATAAGGTTTGGCACCAAAAATTTTTAAAGATGTTCACGGGGAAAATGTAGGAAAATTACCGGGATTTAAAAACATGTTGCTCAAAACGGAAAAAACATAATACGGGAACATAAGATTGGGGTTTCAGTGTATTACAAGAATTCAAAATGAAATTACCTAGTGTAGCAATTGAGTGGATTTCCTTAAAAAAATCACTGTATGCTTGTAATTTGGAACCCAGTAAATTCTTTTGGAAAGATAAAAATTTGCAGTATTACACTGCGCATAGAAATATTTTGGCTGTGTTTAAAGTTTTGTACTCTATTCTTTGCACATCCCCCCAGAATGTAAACAAGGATTCAAAAATGCAGGGGGCATCGAAACAGACTGGTGAAACAAACTTAAAACTGTTTCAGATGTATTATGAGGGTATTCTTAGATACTCCAGATATTGCACAATTTGATCCACTTGCAGGAGTGTCACTATGTATCGAATAGCATTCATTATAATATTCATTAGTTGACATACAAATTCTAATCAATATAAAAACATTTTACTATTTGTATTTTGCTACAGTCACCCTCAATTTACCGACACCCCTTGGGTCTGAACAAACGTGATCTATGTAAAACATCCCTTGATATACTGAACCTCCACACCCTTGGCATCTGCCAATATACACTCATCATGAAAAAAATAGTTGCACCCAGAAGGAAGCAACTGACAGGAATGGAACTTGGTGGGTAGGTTTGACATTGTGAGACATGCAAATGATTCAAGTATCAAGCTCGGTTGTGCATGTGACACAAGCAAGGAGGGTCGTAGTGCTGTGCCTGACCGGCTATATAAGGTTATCCCATTGCATGCGCTTGCCATTCTGACTCATGCTGTTGTTGGTTGCATCCTTTGCAAATGAAGTATGCCTCAGAGAAAAGTTCGGAAACAATTCAAGCTGTTGGAGGAGTTCGAGAGGGTCTGCATCGTTGGGCTCTGGGATGATCTTATCGCCGTATTGTGTGCCGTACTGGTCACGAGGATATCACCATAGCAGGCTATTTGCAGCAGTGGATAGAACAAGGTATGCAGCAGCAACAAGAAGGGTCTGGGAGACCTAGACAAACCATGGAGAGAGAGGATCAACGGGTTGCCCAACAGGCGCAAAGTGACCCAACAGTCACGATTATGAATATTCGGCTAGCAGTGGTGCCCTCCATGCATTGTCTGATTAGTGCCAGCACCATTGGCAGATGGCTGCACAACGTAGGACTACATGTATGCAGACTGTTACGACGACTACCCTTAAGAGCAGTGCATCATCACCAAAGACTAGAATGGTGTCGTGCCAGACTGTCATGGAGCCACTCAGAATGATAGCGAGTGATCTTCAGTGATGAGTCTCGCTTTTGTCTTGGAGATGATGACCAACGAATCCGTGTGTGATGGCACCATGGTCAGTGTCAAGATGAACGGTTTGTTGTCAAATGTCAGACGTCCAGAAGGCCTGGTGTGGGGTGCAATTGCCTACGATGCCAGATCACCTTGGTGTACATTACAGGCACTTTGATAACCCAATGTTACGTTAATGAGGTCCTGCAACCAGTGACCCTACCTTCTCTGAACACTCACTTCGGTGCTATTTTCAAACAGGACAATGCTCGTCCGCATACTGCTGCTCTCTCAAGAGCTTGCCTTCAAGGCACTGACACTCTCCAATGGCCTGCAGCATTGCCAAAACCTGTCGCCGATTGAAATTGTGTATGATGCTACTGGACATGTTATCCACACTTCACGGCTACTGCACAATCTGCAGGAACTGCGTGAGAAGATTCAAGCTGCATGGGATGGCTTATCGCAGGACATCATTAGGAAACTGTACAACTCCAGGTCAAGATGTCTGGCATGCTGTGTGAGCAAACATGGTGGCCCGACACTATACTGAGGGACACTACTTATTGGCATGTAGCTCAATAAATATTGCCCATATCAGTCTCAATGTTTAATCATTTATTGTTCCTGGTAACCTTTTTACCTTCCTCCCAAATAGCATTGCAATCCAACACATCCTTCTGGGTGCAACTTTTTTTGACGATTGAGTGTATATTAGTGCCCCAGCCTGCCTTTACAACACGAAGCATACTTGATATACTGCCACTTACAAGATGTGTGTCAATTGGCTTCCCGTTTTTGGACCATGATTCAATTGCGGTGAACCTTTTGGCAGAGAAAATGGCAGACATTGCATTAGGCTTAAGTCAGCTGCTCCTTCCGAAAACATGCCACAATGAGGGAGTCCATCTGGACTGCTCAAGCTTTTGTAGAGAGGCACAGCAGTCAAAAGAAGAGTAATAAATCACAGAGATTTATAGGAGGTATCATTACGGCCTGGATTTATTGTGATTTTTTTTGTGTGTGTGTTAGTCTATTTCTATTAATTAGGACTTAATGGATGATCCTTTACTCCTTAACTATGTTGTCCATTTGCATACAGAGAAGCATCGGCAAAGAGTGCCTGCGGTGGGCCTGGTTACCTTTGACTCACGCGGATGTCTTGTGAGTTGGGATGCAGTCTTTTTCTCACTCCTGTCCAGCCCTCTTTGGCAGAAGAGAAGTATTTGCATTCTTTACCTTCTACCAACTGTCAATTAAGATGACAAATGGGTCGGCACCATTTTCCAGGGACATAACGCTTCTTTTACTCCACATGAAGATTACTGTCTTTAGTTTATCTTCTTGGCTCTGCAAATCAGTCAGCAATTGTTTACAAGCATCGAAATCAGAAACGGGGGGGGGGGGGGTTGTTTGCTGTAGCAGAAGACTGAAATTTGCAAATATTGCAATAAAAATATTGAAATCAAAAACACAACTGAAAATAGATGATTTTTTTTAAAAAGAAACTAAGAATACAAAACAATTTTGTGTAATGCTATTAATTTTCACTTGATAAAAGTTTTAATAACGTAACATGATTTTTATTCATCGCCTTATAATTAAAATGTTAATTTTGTCTTTCTACTAAGCAAAGTAAATTTCCACATGTAATGCATATCAGAAGCTTCCGAGGTCAAAACGGGCACTTCGAACTACAGTGCGAACTAGGTACACAACCTATAACTGCATTTTTTCTAATTAATGTTTTTAACTGAATGCTAGTTATGATTTTCAAATAATCATATTTAATAAAATTTGGGTTATTTAAAAATAATTGGCAAATTTGATATAATGCCACCCTTGATATAACACCACAATATAATGGAACAAACAGTGGTGGTAGATCAAGGGTTGACAGTATTTAGTAAATTTGAAATTAAAGTTTATGCTTCACTAAATTAAAGTTATTGCTTCAAATTAAAATTTATGCCCACTTTGAAGAAGGGAAATAAAACTAAAAGGGTGTGCATATTAAATGCATTAATATTGGTGTCATTTGTGGGCAAGTTAAATTGGGTGCAGACCACCAACTTCAGCTACATACTGTGAGGGCTTGAAAAATATCTAAAATATTACATACCAAACTGGGCATGTAGAGAAAAAATTTGCCTAGGGAGTAACAGCAGGACGTACAAAAAAATTAACTTTTGAAGTAAAAATAAAAAACCTCACTTTTTCAGGTTAAAAAGTACAATTAACGTTTTTCAGTAACTCAGTACTCCTGTCACCAACTGTAAATAATATTTGAAGCAGAACATTGTTTTTCCCCAATGTCTAAATGTAGATCATAAGAAAGTTCAGGGCCGGATTAAGGCCTGAAGGCTAAGACATATGAGTGGGCCCTCCCAAAGAACTTATAACAGGGAATCATTATGATGTCCATTAAAATATGAAACTCTTACTACTAAATTATCTGCATAATAAGTCACTGTATTTTTTGTTGTTTTCATGAGTTAAAAGTTTAAGATTCCTAGATTTTATCTTGGATTTTCTAATGATTTTGCATTGTATACTTTTTGGTGCATCTTTTTTGTTATGCAATGTGAAGCCACGGGGAACTTTCACATTAACAGTTCCAAGTGCAAATTGGGAGGTGTGGGTGGATAAAACTGGAACTGTCTTGCCAATCCCTCCCACTGTACACAGCAACATGAAACCTTAACCCTTGGTGAGTCACTGCCTTGAAATCTGTGCATCTACAAGCCTCTGTTTCTGACCAAGTGGAAATCATACTCAATAAAAGTGAAACTATTTTATAAACTTCTCTCTCTCTCTCTCTCTCTCTACCTATCTATTATTTGCCCAGGCATGCCTCCTGGACCCTTGGTCATAGTGGGCCCCAAAGCTATATAGCCCCTATAACACACACCCCCCTTAATATGGCCCTGAGACAGTTACAGAAGTGATATATATACCCCTGACTGCAACAGTAACACAAAATCCTTGGTTTTGTAGTGAATAAAAAATGACAAGTGATAACAGTGATTTCTATTATGGTAGCAAATTCAGCATTCCTATTTCTTTTCTTTTTTTTTTTTTTTTTATTGGAGGTTTAACGACCACTGTGAGCAACTCAATGGGCTATAAGCAGTCGCCCGCCCCTAATTTAGGGTCACTGGTTACAGGGAAGGGAGAGAGCCAGTGCCGTAAGACAAACACAACATCCATGCCTCACCGGGATTCGAACCCGGACCCCTTTCGGACGAATGATCAGAGGCCATCGCTTAGACCACTGCGCCACCGGGGCGGCCTATTTCTTTTCTAAATCTAGTTGCTCAGCCAGGCAACTAGTTCATTTCCTTTACCTGACCAGACAAACAATTTACATGTCCCAGTTATGGTATTTTTCAAGCCCTGATACTGATCCTGCAGACCAGTGAAGTTTATCCTAAATTCTACCACTACATTTAAGTATTGCTAATGAAATCAACACTATGGTTAAGAAATAAGGAGGTAACAAAATCATAAAATTGAGACATTTTGGTAGCTATCACCTTCATAATCTATGGAATGAATAAAATAACATGTGGTGAATCAAAATTTCTATACTTTCAATATACCTACGAGATTTTCTATTAATGAACGGAACAACGCATTTTGTGTTTTTCCAATCATGAACAGAAGAAATACTGCTGGTGGTCAATAATGAAAGAGAAGTAGACAGGTTACTTCTCTTGAATGAATTCTGCCAGATGTTGCTAGATACTATGGTAAGTACTTCTGATGCAGTAGATAACACCTGCTGAGATGCTGACCAGAGTAGAATAAACACAAGGTTGGGTCAAAGGGTTTGTTTGGAACTCTGTCAGTAAGCTTATGATTAATAAGCTGTGGTAGAAGCTTAACTTCAACATTATGAGCATAGAATTTGAAGATTGAGCAAAGCTTAAGAGAAAAGGACAGGTTAACAGGAATAGAGCCAACAAATTGCTTGGTGCTTGAAAGCTCCACAAGTACGTAAGTGGTTATTTTTTGCGATTCAAATTTTTTAGACAAACTGTATACCAAGGAGGATAGAAAGTTATATGATTTACCAATGTTTAAAATATTAGCATATTCTTCTTGTAACAAAAGAAGGTTATTGCAAATAAAATTAGCTTTACATACATAAAATTTGATGGCTTCTTTTTTTCTTTTTTTTGATTGGAGTTTTAACGACAACTGTGAGCAACTTAATGGGCTATAAGAAGTCACCCGGCCCTAATTTAGGGTCACTGGCTCCAGGAAAGAACCAGTGAAATAAGACAAACACAACATCCATGCCTCACTAGGATTCAAACCCGGACCCATCTCAGACTCAGACGAATGGTCATAAGCCAGAACTTAGACCATTGTGCCACAGGGGTGGCGCTTCAAATTTGTACTTCTTAAAGAAACATGAATGTTATTATATTATGAGTGGCAGTAGGTTTCATGTAGACAGAGAAGAAGTTTATATTATTAACTACTGCCAATAATGAATTTTTCTGGGTGGCCAGATAATCAAAATATCGTCTGCATACCTTATCCAAATGGTGGGTTTTAAGAGTGATAGAGCAATAAAATTTTCAAATTTTGCTTAAAAATTTCTGCAAGCCAAGGTTAAATCCTATTGGTAAGCCTTGTTCTTGTTAACAGCAAATATTGTACATAAAATAGCAATAATTTTGTACGATTTCAGAACAGTCAAAGTCCTTTATCAATACACCTTGAAGCTCTTGATCTTTCCATTAGTTTCTTGACTATGAGCATGTAGGCATCAAAGAAAGGCACTGAAGGAAATAATGATTCAACATCAGAAGTGTTTGTTGTATCTTGAGCACCAATGGATGAAGGGATTTCCTGGACAGTCCTTAGTTTGTTTTTTTGTTTTTATTGAAGGTTTAATGGCCTCCATGAGCAATTTATTGGGCTATAAGCAGTCGCCCATCTCTCTAATTTAGAGCCACTGGTTCTAGGGAAGGGAGAGAGCCAGTGCCGTAAGACAAACACAACATCCATGCTTCACCAGGATTCAAACCTGGACCCTTCTCGGACGAATGGTCATAAACCAATGCACCACCGGGTGGCTGTGTTTGGTTTAACAACCACCATGAGCGATTTGATGGGCTATATGCCCATCAAATCGCTCATGGTGGTCACTAATTAGGCCCACTGATTCAGTGGCGTCGGAACTCTTTTTTGACAGCAGGGACAAGATCTCGGAGAACAAAATATTTCACCCTGGCATAAAAGCTATGGTACTACTGTAAAAGAAGACATGCTGACTTCATTACGAAAATTTGCTGGAAAACATTTTTTTTTTTTTTGGGTTAAACATTCATCTGTAAAATAAAAATTAAAAAACTTTTCGTATTCATACAGTTTCTCAATGTAAACTAACTATACACATGAACGGCATTAAACTATAAATCTTGATACTTCTGAATTGGTACGAAATCCACAGGAATTGTAACCATAGACGCTATAATTAAACATTAAAGGAATTTATATCTCATTCCTTACCCTAGTTCCATTTCCCTATTTAGTTTTACTCATTTTTTAAAAGGAAGACTATTTTTTATGCCTAATGAGACAAAATTGCTGGTCTTTAAGCGGAAAACAACCCTCTGGACTGTTTAATGGGGCTAGCATTTCTTGGCGTCTCGGGAGTGAGTGATATTAAAAAAATATTTAGATTTCTAGATAGTTAATGGTACAAAATGAAGAGCAATACTCAATTTTTATCAAAATGAACTTAAAAAAAAAAACGAATGTTTGAAATCTTCAATCACGAACTTATGTAATTTGAAAAGGAAGAAAACTGAGGGGGCAAATGTGATGTTTTACCCCCACACTTATTTGTGTGCAGTGGCAACTGCCACCTCTGCCCCCGCGGTTCCGACGCCGCTACACTGATTCCAGGGAAGAGAGAGAGCTAGTGCCATAAGACAAATCCAACATGTCTCACCAAGACCCATCTCGAGCAAATGATCAGAAGCAGCACTTAGATCATTGCACCACAAGAGCAGAAGTCCTAGGTTGACATTACAGAAAATAGATGGTTTCTGGTAAGGAAACTACAGCACTAGATGAATCACTTTCTTAGGTGAACTGAAGGTGAGAAAGTATTTTCAATAAAAGAATGAATAGGGTGTTCATCTTTACATTACTTAATCTGCAAAAAAAAGGTCAGGGGTACAATAATATGCTGCAGGGGATATATCTCCTAGGAAGTTTTGGAAAGAGGATTTTTAGCAAGCTTATTGAAAGTTCCACAAAGTTTTCAGGAGGTGTCAGATTTCAGCTTTATGCAATTGGTATTTTCAAGGAACTCTGCAACAGTTTGGTCTAAAGTGACCTTTTCAATAGAGCAACCAACTTAGTCTGCTTCGCAGAAGGCAAGATTAAGAGAATAGGTGATTTCTAAATTTTTTAGAAAAGGTGGAAGAGTACCCCGTAACTTTAGGCCTTTAGCCTCAAAATTTTCAATAGCCAATCTTACATGAATAAGTAGTTGGTGAGCAGGATCTGTGTTTTGGATCGCAGCTTCAAGTAACAAGATAGTGTATGATAAACCAGATTTGGGAAAAATTAGAAATTTAGGGCCATTCAAGAGAAACTTGTCCATCTTGAAAGGTATGGGCAATGAAACTAAATTTTCTGGTACCTTGACAAATTAATAACAGCATCAGTAGCAAGAGACTCATTTTTCATTTTTTATAAGGATGAAAGATTGAATTTCTTGGTAAACTTCACATAGTTTCACTACTGTTAGTCCTGGCTACTGTGTGGTGAATTTGAATGATGAAAATCTCCAGTAATGCTGGATATCTGGAAGAGGCCAACTATCTTCTGCATACCCAGCATTACTAGACACAGGGTTTGTACAGCAGGGTCCAAAACTTTTTGCACGACTATTTAAGGACTTTCCAGGACTAATATACATCATTTTCCAGGTTTACATCTTTTTATCACCATATGTAATACAAATACATTAGTTTATTAAAATAATTAATACAGAAAGAAAAAATTACCTCAATAACTGTGAAACAGCTTAGATTGATAATCACCCACTCATTTTTTTCTGCACAGTGCATTTATTTATTGTTGCATTCTTATTTTACTTAGTATATATTATAAAAAAAAATTATAGTTATTCAAATAACTTTTAGTTAACACTTAAAATTCATTATGTCTCATCATGTGGCTTTTCAATCCAGATACACCAATGTTAGTAACGTGTCAAAGTTTTTCATGCAATATTTGCAATGAGCTCTAGATTTGTTACTGGTATCAGGTAACAGCCAACCTGAAAATAAACTACTCTTTAACCAAACTTTTTGGAATACACATTTTCTAGCCATACTCCAAAAGAAGGAATAAAATAATCTGTAACCAGTGATCAAACAACAAACCACAACCTCATTGTTAAATGAGCAAAGTAACAAATGCGAGTGACGGAATGGAAAACATAAACAGGTGAAGATGAACAAACAATAAAAAAAAATGTTCATGCAAAGACAGAAGTACCTATTGACAAGTGTAGCCAACAAGCATTTATCAGGACACATGAAACAGTGCGTGCTGGATGGGGATTGGTTATTCAGCCTAGATAGCCCCTGCTCAACGCTTCAGCTTCAGCGATGAAGACATGGTGGTTTTAACAGAGTGTGTTGCCTTCCCCTGCATTACTGCTTTCACCTCCAAATTTTCTTTTAGTCAGTCGGTGAGTACATGCCTGTTGCCTGCGACATGGTCCTCCCAAGGAGCTACCTTGCATCATAGCACATGTAGGAATTCTGGTACGACAGCCAGGGCTCCAGCCATCAGACCTTTCATTGCAGTTTACGACACAAAGAGAAGGCAGTTACAATGGCAGGAGTTATTTATCGAGTTTCACAGAAAAACACAAAACAAAAAAACATCTGCATTTCAAAATAAAGCCTCCTGATTTCAAGGACTTTATGCCAAAAAATACAATTTTTCAGGACTCCATAAAAACAAATCTGGTCAAAGATTTCCAGGCCTGGAAATGAAAAATTTCAGTTTCTAGGACTTCCCAGGTCTTGTGTGAACCCTGTAGACATCTTCATGATTTAGATTCACCAAATAGCCACAGCCTACCTTAGTAAGTTAGCAGCCCTAGGTCAGAATTGACTTTGTATCCCCTAATAGTTTTTTTAACTGGAAAATGTGCATGGTTCTCAATCATTAAAATATCAGTTTTCAATCAGATACGAGTAACTTTTTTTCCTGTGACAGGAAACTAAAAAATGAGTATATCAAATGGCCTTTAGCCAAAAACTGTGGGAACTGTAATCTGGTTTAAATAGCACATCTGAGACATTCTGCTTTTCAGTCAACACAGGAAATTTTTACCTGCTGTTTGGTTTAATGATGCATTTCTTCTGTTATTGTCGTATTATTTGTACATCCACAGTAAAGATAGAAACCTTCACTGAAAAACACAAAGGAAATAAGTTGCTTTCATAGAACTTCACAAAATGTTATCCTGAAATGCGGGAGGGTCCGAGGAAGAAGAAAACGTGAAGAGGTGTGCTTGGGCAGTTTATTATTTTTGAGATTTTATTAAAAAAATTTTTCAAAGTAATGCAGATTAAAAATATGACAAAAAAAAAAAAATACACACATGAGTCAAATCCAGGGCTCCAAGTAGGCCTCTTGCTCCTCTAGAGCCCAGCCCTGATATGACACATTTTATGATTCTATGAGTGCAATTGGCCCATCCTCTGGGAAAGGTGTGAAGTGCAGCTGACAAACACCCACATACGCATAACAGCTGAATTTCAATTTGTTTTCACTTGGGCTTTTACAGTATTTAAAAGCGATAAAAAATATATATATGATTACTCCTATATGCATATTCTTATTGCATTACAATACATAGAGAAAGTTAATATCCATGCATGTTTCCTGTTATTTTATACCAAAGGGGAAAAAACACTGATTAAAATTCTCTTTAATTTCAAGTTAACTGAATACAGTCAACCTTTGATGTACTGCCACTGTTTGTTCCATTGCATTATGGGGTTATATGGGTTATATCAAGGGTGGCACTATATCAAATTTGCCAATTATTTTTAAATAACCCAAATTTTACTAATTATAAATTTGCCAGTTATTTTTAAATAACCCACATTTTACTAATTATGAATTTTCCAGTTATTCTTAAATAACCCACATTTTACTCATTATGAATTTGCCAGTTATTTTTAAATAGCCCAAATTTTATTGATTATGATTCCTCTAAAATCACAATTGGCATTCAATTAAAACATGGTAATTAGAAAAAATGCAGTGATCTGCTGTGTATCTAGTGCGCACTGTAGCTCAAAGCCTCAGTTTTTATCTAAAAGCACATCAAATTCTTATTGCAAAGCAGTACATACTAGAAAAAACACGCACGATTAAAATTCTAGTGACACAAAATACACTCTTATAGGTACCAAGATAGATAAATTCACTATCCTTAACGGACCCAAATTTCTATATTTATGTCTCTAAATAGCAGGAAATTTAAATCTTAAATACGGCGCAATATTAACCGGCCCGCCAACTTTGCGAACTGCCTACTCGTGTATTTGAAATAAGTTAACGATTACTATGCTGATATGATACGCACACAATTCACCAAGGAGATCAAAAAAGATGGAGTAATGATGATGTCACAAACTTGAAACATTTTTAGCAGACGACGTGAAGCCCATGGTGACGCCCAGTGCGACGTTGCTTGTACTTTTTTAATATCCCTCACCAACATGGCGGCACAGGCTGTGACGTCTTGATTGTGATGCTTCCGTGGCTTCATTTTGATTATTCGAGGGTAACGGCCGGTCCTTACTCCGTCTATTCTGACCTTGCATCTATCACAAACCACTCACTCAGTACACGGTGCATGATGTCACGTGGTACAACTCTGGAAAGAAAAATCGCTCGTAAATGTCAGTTGTCACCAGTAGTCCAGTCCCTGGCCATAAGACCCGTCGGAATTTTGAGGTGGACGAGGTTTCTCTTCAGATCCTATTAGGGCATGCCCAAAGGAAGGATAAAATCTTGGGTAGACATCTGGCAACCCGGACATAAATTTTATAAGACGCCATTTTGTTTTGGGCATATACGCGCAGTAGTTAGTATTGCATTTCGTAATTTTCTGTTCTTTCCAGTATAGCTATGAAAAATACGACATGTTTTTTGGATTCCTCATAAAATTTTCCGTAAGATAAGACTATTTAACCAGTAATAAACCAAGTTTATGAAAAT
Source organism: Macrothele yani (assembly GCA_039090855.1). Taxonomy (NCBI): domain Eukaryota; kingdom Metazoa; phylum Arthropoda; class Arachnida; order Araneae; family Macrothelidae; genus Macrothele; species Macrothele yani. The sequence goes on from CM076997.1 coordinate 116,568,470, forward strand.
CCAACATTTTATTTTTATTTTATTTAGTTATTTCTTGAAAGGATACTTATATTTAGCAACACAAAACATTTAACTGATGTGAATTTTGTTTGCTTCAGACTGAATAAATGAAATGCAGGATTACAAGCAACTTGCTGTCCTGCATTTGTGCCGAGCAAGTGGAACTTCAATAGATGCGGACATATCAAAATGCATTTTATGCCAAAAACACAACAAAGAGAAGACAACAACTACAACAGAAGGAAGACAAATAATCTTGGCTGCCGCTGAAATACGACAAGGTGATGTGATTCTGAGTACGTGAACAAGTGAATGTTTTAAATCCTGCACACTAAAGAAAACTTTGCTTCAGAAAAAAGAAAAAATAAAGCCAAATTACTGGAAGAATCAAGTAAGATCCACTCCAAGATTCAGCAATATCGCCACACAAAAAATTGAGAACTGATGTTTGTCGTAACCAGCCATCGTCTAATAAAGTGGAGCTTACAAAACTTCCATGTATTATTTGCGGAAAACAGAGACACAGGAACATCAAAGAAAAATATAGAATTAGTGAAACCAATCGGGCAAAAATATTTCTTGCAGCTACTCTGTTCTTCAAGGACGATGAATGCATCAGAACTTGTGATCTTGAAGATCAATCGGCTTTGTTTGGAGCCGATTTATACTACCACAAGCTCTGTCTTGAAGCGTATCTGGAAAGATATAGAAAAAAATCAGCTTAATAATAAACAACAAGCGCAAAGCAAAAGATAGAGGATATTGAGCCACTTCTTCTAGACATTCTGGATTGTGGTTATGGTCTAACATTTAGTGAGATTTGTTGTTGTTGTTGATTGGAGGTTTAACGACCACCGTGAGCAACTCAATGGGCTATAAGCAGTCGCCCTTCCCTAATTTAGGGTCACTGGTTCCAGGGAAGGGAGAGAGCCAGTGCCGTAAAACAAACACAACATCCATGCCTCACCGGGATTCGAACCCGGACCCCATTCGGACGAATGATCTCAGAGGCTATCGCTTAGACCACTGCGCCACCGGGGCGGCTTAGTGAGATTCAAACAGTCTGGAAAACAGTCGATTACAAATACAGAGGTAAAATTGTACATGATAAAAATATTTGGGGATAACATTCAGTTTTGCAAACCACCACAAAAAATCAGTCCCAGCTTGTTTATTCGCCAAAACTTACTGTTGATCAAGTAGCGGAGAATCTACGATCTGTACACTGTGTTAGGGAGGCTGGTAAAATTATATGACAATGGCTGCTGCAAACAGATTTTAGCTTTGACGATGAGTTTGGGGATGTAAACCAGCTAGAAAAATCTTGGGTAAAAACGCCAATCCCACATCCGCTAATTGATTTCTTGTCTCACGTAACTAATGTTGATAATCTAACCATCCTTTCCCACATTAATGATAACAGTCGACCATATACTACTTCAGGTGAAGTAGAAGAAGAAGAAACAGACAATGATGAAATTGGAGAGGTCAGTGAGAAAACAGAGGCCGCTGTAACAAGCAGAATCAAAGCCTTTTTTCAGATATTGTTCTACAATGTTCATAAGGGAAGAAAGAAGACTCCTTTGCATCTCATGACTGGCTATTCATTCAATTCATGAGAAGTGTAAGAGCAAGCAGCTTATCACTTTATTCAACAAAATTGGATTGTGAGTCAGCTGCAATGAGATTATGGAATCTCGTCGTAACTTTGCACAGTACACAATGAAGTCATGTTCGGCGAGCCCTGAACTTCCAAGCCATTTTATCAGAAGCAACTTCAACGTAAGTGCGATGGATAATTTTGATCATAAGAGGCAAGCCTTTCAGGTCTTCGGGGAACCCATGATACTGTTATGGCCTAATTTCAGGAAGCTCCGAGCATAATTCCCAGTAAGCCAAAGTTGTCAGCAGTGGATTATAATAAACTTGGAAAAGGGTCTGTTGCTGTACTTCCAGGTCCGTTGCTCAACTTTCGTCAAACCCATGAAGTCTCAATTCATATATGAGTTGACCAAAAAATTAGATACTCCTGACAGAAAATCAGAATGCTGAATATTCATTCTGATTGCGGAGATTCTAATTTCCCGACTTTCTACTTCATGAAAGTCCCTATTGGAAGGTGGCTGCCTTTTCGGCTGGGGACCTTAACGCTCTGGGTTACACTAGTAAAAAAAACACTAATGATTAGCCGAGGTTCGGAAGTCTCGTTAATCCGTTGTTCCCGGTGTATAGACTCCTCGTTATAAACAAGTCTAACCTCAGTCCTCGGTGTAGCATAAGTAATGCAGGCGGGATCCACAAACCAACCAGCTGAAATCGACCGCCATCGTTACTGACTTATAGTGCATTGGTATTCCACGGAATTGTCAATTGCATTTTCACACAAAAGCGTTTTTCTTCCAGGGATTTTTTTTACTTTTTCAGTTTTGCAGATTTCTGGCGAAGGTACTTTTTCCAGATGCTTTTTTATCTAAATATGAGCGTACCGGCACTTCAAAATTTCCATTTGGAGCACTGCATGCGATCTTACTTCAGCCAGTATATCGTCTTACACACGCTGGGCGTAGATTTTTTTATTTACGTCTGACTCACTCTCAGACTTTTCCAAAAGGTAAGAAAAAATTTGGAGGTTTTAACTTACCGTCCAGACAGAAGAAATTTAACGCAAAAGTAACAGAATTTGCATAAAAACAGAAACTCAAAATGGGAAATTAATTCCCTCCCTCCCCATATATATATTAGGTGTAGAAAATAAGTTTTAAAATGTTTTTTTTTGTGTGACGTATACCGCTAATTTGCGTATCCCACATTCTCCTGCGTTGTTGTCATGTGATCGTAACTGGTCCAGAGTATAACAGAAGTTTGCCCAACAGTCAAACGCACTTGTCGGCAGGTGAAAGATGACAAGCGATACTGCATGCATTCGTTACAAATTTCATCAGGGAAAAAGTGCTGCAAAAGCATATGCATCGATCTGTTCTGTTCTGGAAAAAATATTTTATCTAAAAGCAAGTGTGAGTTTTAGTTAAGACGGTGTAAAGCAGGTGATTTTGATGTTAGCGATCGAGAACGTAGCGGCGCCCCGCAGAAGGTTGCAGACGAGGAACTGTAGGCATTGCTGTATGAATATTCGTCTCAAACGCAAAAGGAACTAGCTGAACAACTGGAGGTAACTCAACAAACCATTTCCAATCGTTTACGCGCAATGGGAAACTTCTGAAGGAAGGAAATGGGTGCCACATGACCTGAGCCAGAGGAACAAGGATGAGCGTGTCGTGAAGTGTTTGAATCTGTTGAATAAACAACACAGAAAGTCTTTCCTTTGGAAAATCGTTACGGGTGATGAAAAGTGGATATGGTACGACAATCCCAAATGCAAAATACACTGGTTAGACACCGGTGAAGTAACGACTTCGATACCAAAACGCAATAGTCACTCCAAGAAAGTTCTGCTGTTCATCTGGTGGGATATGAGGAATGTTCTCTGTTATGAACTATTGGAACAGGATCAAACTGTTACTGCTGATCTCTGCAAGCAACAATTGCTGCGATTGAATCAGGAAATCTGTCGGAAACGTCCATTCATAGGCAAAGGATTGCGTCCCGTGACATTACTGCATGACAACGCTAGGTCACATATCGTAAAATCTGTTAAGGAAACGTTATTAACGCTTGGCTTGGAAGTTTTGGAGCACCCGGCGTATAATCCCGACATAGTGCCTTCAGACTATTATTTGTTCCGATCGATGCAACATGGTTTGTCTGCTGTACAGTTCCGGACATGTGACGAAGTGCAAAAATGGGTTGACGACTTTATCGCGTCACACGACGAAGTACTTTTCATGGCTGGAAACCGTCAGCTGCTCCACCGATGGCGGAAGGTGATAAATAATGACGGCGCATATTTTGATTCGTAAAGGTATTGTTTTTTCTCTCAAATTAAATGCTGCATTGTCTTTAAACGCTTTAAAACTTATTTGCACACCTAATATATAAATCCCGTATAAATTACGTGGATGGAGTTATGCTGCTTCTTCCCGTTTCTCCAACTCAAACCACAAATGATCGATAGGATTCATGTCCGGCAAATTTGGGGGCCATGATAAGAAATGGAATTCCTCTTCATGTTCGTGGAACCATTCCTGAACGTTCTTCGCAGTGCGGCATGGAGCACTGTCTTGTTGAAAGACCCCATCACCACCAGTTAATACAGTCGCCATAAAGGGGGTACTTGGTCAGCCACGGTATTCAAATAAGTGACAGCTGTCAGAGTTCACTGTACCGGGATAATGGGTTCAAGTGTTCCTCAAGAAAATATTGCCCAGACCATCACACTCCCTCCAGCCGCCTGGATCCGTCCCACAGTGCGTCTAAGTGAGAAGGTTTCCTTGGGCAAACGCCGCGCACAAGTTTGTCCGTTGACATGGTGTAACAGAAAACGGAATTCGTTTGAACATGAGACCCTCTTCCAGTCTTCTGTGGTCCAATGTCGATGATTACGTGCCCACTGAAAGCGTTGACGACGGTAAACGGCTGTGAGTAAAGGCACACGAATGAGTCTTCGGCTGCAAAAACCCATATCCAAGAGCGTAAGATGAATTGTGTTCGAACACACTGAGCCCTTCACCACAACTGAAATTATGGGTAATGTCAGCCACTGTATCCCTCTTGTTGCTGCGGACAAGACGAGATAGCATGCGCTGACATCTGGCATCAGTGAGGCGTGGCCTGTCCACGCCTTGTCGATGGCTTGAAATGTCACCTTTTTCGGACCATCTTTGATAGGTGCTAACTACGATGGTAAATCAAATCTTATCCGCACTTGCGCCGTGATTTCTTTTAAGTTGGACGCACTGCCTTCTGCACGCGCATCCTATAATGTGGTATTCTTGTGGTTATGTTACTGAAGTTTGATCTTAATTGCTACATTTTTCTTTGTTCTGTTACAGAGTAAACATGCCACTCCGCTGGCAGTGTGCACCAAGGAAGAACAGAGAGCAGTGATCTGATTCCTCTGGTCTGAAGGTGTGTCAGGGGCTGAAATTCATCGCAGGCTTGCAGCACAATTCGTGGACAGCGCTCTACCACGAAGAAGTGGATATGAGTGGATCGAGAAATTTAAAAATGGCCCGACAAGCGTGAAGCATAAAGAGGATGCAGGACGCTCATCAACCTCCACCACTGACAGGAAGATTCAACAAGCTCGAGAGATGATTCTGGTGAACCGACGATTGACTACCGATTAGGTTGACTGTTCTCTACAAATCAGTTACGGTTCTGCATACGAAATCATCCACGAGAAACTTGGTTTCCGTAAAGTCTCTGCAAGATGGGTGCCAAGATAGCTTACCGAAGAACATGAGCGCAAGCGTGTGGAGATCTCTCAACACTTACGCTACCACTACAACGGTGATGGAGAAGCTTTTATGGAGAATATCGTCACAGGAGGTGAGACCTAGATCCATCACTTCCCAAACGGCAGAGTATGGAGTGGAAACACCCGAGATCGCCAGCGGAGAAATTCAAGACGCAACCTTCCGCAGGAAAAGTGATGCTAACCATTTTTTGGGACTCTAAAGGACATATACTAGAACACTACGTGGACAAGGGGTCTACAGTCACAAGTGTACGCTACAGTGAAATGCTTGCAAAGAAACTGAAACCAGCTATTCGCACCAAACGCCGAGGCTTATTGTCGAAACAAATGTCGTTGCACGACAATGCACACCCCATTGGGCCCCCACACCGTTGAAACCCTTGGCAAATTGGGTTTGGATGTGCTGCAACACCCTCCATACAGTCCAGATCTCGCCCCTTCTGACTTTCACCTCTTTGTGCCCCTCAAAGATGCTCTTACCAAGGCGTCTTACCATAACGATCTGTCCTTTGTCGAAATCAGATAAATTCTTTGCCCTTCTCATGTTGACACGAAACAAAATACTGACTGAGAAAGCTGCGGCCCAGGTATTATATATATCATTCCCGACCGTGGCACGTGACACTGATTGGCTGGACCGCGCTTATTTGCATAACGCAGAGGCGGTTATAATGTTTTGGCTGATCGGTGTGTGTGTAGTGGCAACACTAAAAATTTTTTCTAACTTACAAAGTTTAACACGCTATTCTTGCACATGCAAACAAAAAATATTGGAAACATTGAAAAACAATTATTTTACATTATAGAATGTTCTGGTGCGGTGTCGCTTCATTATTACACTAGGGATGAGGAGGGCTCCGCCAACGCTGATCTCTTTGGGAGATGTGGTGAAGATCTGGCGCTGGAAATTAAAAGCGCATCTGTTCCGTGAGCTGGAAAGGAGATTCACGACGACTCTGGGAAATGGACGACATTCTGTGCTGAAGACGCTTGGTAGGATTAGTAAAAGTCCCGGTGAGGCATATTGCGGACGCTTTCTCTTTCGTGGCATAACTGTTGATGCAGAAATAGGCCCCGTGTCGTTAGAACGCAGACTCCATGGGCAATACTCCGGAGGGTAGATAGCAGTTAACGAGGTGGGGAATCAACAGGGGGCAAAGGTTGTTTGAAAGAATTGACGACAAGCAAGACATTAGACGGAGAGGTGGCCTCCTACGGCGACTCGAAAATGTACTAGCAGGCGAGAATGCAGGACGCTTTTGCGACCTTGTAGGTTCAGCATTCGACGACTGATGCGGTGACCTAGAAGTATTTGAGGTAGACACTGCATGAACTGGAGGAGTAGATGACTCAGCACATGGTTGCGCACTGCATGTAGTTTGCGAGGAGTTAGTAAGAGGACGCGTTAGGTTCAGGGCCAAAGAGCAGGAACACCTTCTTATACGTGTTGAAGTATTTGTGGGCGTCGACACAGGAAGATGCCCTGCAACAGATGATCCACGTTATCCTGAGAAGGCAGACTATTCGGGAAAAGACATCGCTGTTGCACTACGTGAAAGAGGAAGTTCTGAGGCTTCATGAATAGATGCAGCAATAGCTGTTGCAACGGGAAGCGCAGTTACTGCCAGCTGATTTGAGAGGCCAGATTCCGCTTGGTAATTCCACCTAAAGAGTTGGACTATCACTTAATTCAGTTTCGTCAAACTGAGAAGATTGTAAGCCAGCTGCAGTAAGTTGAACTAGGAAGCTGTTTTTTTACCTTTAGGGGTTATAATATAAGCAGTGTCTCGCACGTAGTAACAGAAGCATTATTCGACATGTGCAGATGTGATAGTGCCATCTTTTTTCTTTAAAGACACATGTCTGTAGACATAGGTGGTTCAAGAGTCCTTTGTACGAGACGTTCGATACACCAGTAGTAAGTACAGTAAAATCTTACATGATCAGTAATTTTTATTTGGCAGATGATCTTTCTTTGAAGAGATAACCTCTGAACCTCGGAGAACGGCTTGGAGATAAGTAACGTGATGAAAATTCTTCTGGAGCAAGCCGATTGAGTGGTTCTCCTAACAGTTTTTATTGAATGTTGATAACTCTGTTCAAATGCTATATTTTTTTATTTCACGTCATGACAAAATATTAATTATGGTTATACTGTAGTTTTTACTGTCATAATTGCCAGTGGTGTAGTGAAGCCGGAACACCCCAGAATGGCATTCCGGTACTTTTTTTCTAACCTGCACATATTCCTGTAAATTCCCATAAACCTTAAGAAGCATCATTTGTTCTCTTTTTAAAATGCGAATGTTTTATAATTCTTTTCCAATAAAAATGCAACAGAAGAACTACACAGTTAGTGGAATGAACGTCCCATGTGTATTTGAAAGTACAGTTAGTTTCTAAATCCATTTTCACATGGTAGTCTCAGATGGTGAAATCTTGTTCCTCGAATGTCTAAATATGTACTGTAAATCCAAAAGTCTGATTTAGACCGATCACTTTACTTTCTTAAACTATAAATATAAGAATGTGAAAAGGAGAGTGGCGTAATGGGAGGATGGGTTAAGAGGAGAAAAATATTGAAGACGTAAAGGGACTGCGCGTTCCTATACTTTTTTACTTAACAATACACCACTCACAATAGTCTGAAAGACAAAGATTCATGCCAAATTTTAGACGTACAAATTTCAGGAGTGAAAATACGAACTCTTGCCTAAAAAGTCATAATATTCCCACTGAAATGGTGTAATTTCAGAGTTCACATGATCGAGGTTATCGTGGGTTTTGCCAAAGATTTTCGAATGAAGGGAGTGTTGTAACGTGCATACAGGAATCTACGTTTTTTTTTTTTTTTTTGTGGCAAATGTTGTACGAAAGAAGCAGTGTATGTTCTGTGCTCCAGTCTGCATTCACAATCTACTCTTCGCTGTATAATGTTTTACAATGCTCTGAAGTTGTTACTAATTAGTTAATGCCCTTAGCTGACTAATTGAAACAACGACCAAGGTCAAATGAATCAGTAACTTTAACTGGTTTGACAGCAAGCTCACATAATTTGAACGAACATGGCGATCGCCATAATTTATCTACGGTCTCCACTCTATTCCCAATTTTCACCTCCCCACACCTTTTTCACTTTTCATATTGCTTTTTATTAGCACGTCTTTTGTAAAAAAAGATCGTGCTTATGTTATCGGGTTGTCCGTCCGTTCGTCCGCCTGTACCCACGGTATCTCTGCAACTATTCGTCCGATTTGAAAAATTCTCTGCATTCGAAAGCTTGAAATATGCGAATGATGATCCATCATTTTGTTTTGTTTTTTACGATGTACAATTTCGCCGCTAGAGGGCGTAAATGCAGATGATGTCGAATTCAAAAATACGTTTTATTCCACATTTTTGCTTCTAAACATCCGATTGAAAAAAATCTTTTATCTTTCGATTCCATTTATGTCGAAGGGTATTTTGGATATAGTTTCTTTTTCAAATTACGCATAGATTTTCCGCTAAGGGGCGTAAAAGTTACATTTTCCCTGATAACTATTCTTCTAAAACTCCGATTTGAAATTTTTTTTTCAGCGTATACAACTCCTGATGCACAATCTTTTGCATATAATTTCGAATTTTTGGTAAAGAATACTTTGGCCACCAGGGGGCGTAAGTGTTAATTTTCGCTTCTGATGTATTTACCATAAAACCGAGCTTCTAAAATATCGATTGAAAAAATTCTTTCGTGGACTGATGCCACTCACATCGATAAACCTTTTCGGAATATTTTCTTCCTAAAATATTCCACAGTTTCTCCGCCAGGGGGCGTAGATATATATCTTATTTTTGTCAATATCTCGACTTCTAGGAGTCCAATTTGAAAAATTCCTTCTTTGTTGGATAGTTTTTTCTGTGTAGCATGTTTTTCATATAATTTCAAAATTTTCACGTAATTCATAGACTTTCCGCTAGGGGGCGTAATGGTAAATTGCATTTTCCCTATATCTCTGCTTCTAAATCTCCGATTTGAAAAATTCTTTCTGCACCAGATACAGCTCCTGATGGGAAATCGTTTGCACATAATTTCTAATTTTTGTAAAAAAATGGTTTAGCCACCAGGGGGTGTAAACCTTAATTTCCGCTTCTGATGTATTTGCAGCAAAATATGAGCTTCTAAATTCTCGATTGAAAATAACATCGTTTGTAGACCGATACTACTCGTGTCGACAAACATTTTAGAAACATTTTCTTCTTAAAATAGTGCACGGTTTCTACGCCAGGGGGCGTAGATGTATATCTTATTTTTGTCAATATCTTGACTTCTAAGAGTCCGATTTAAAAAATTCCTTCTTTGTTGGATAGTGTTTCTAGTGTGACATGTTTTTCCTATAAATTCAAAAATTTCAAGTACTTCATAGACTTTCCGCTAGGGGCGTAATGGTAAATTGCGTTTTCCCCTATATAATTCCCCCCCTCTAAATCTCCGAACTGAAAAATTCTTTCTGCTCCAGATACAGCTCCTGATGGGAAATCGTTTGCACGTAATTTCAAATTTTTGTAAAAAATTGTTTGGCCACCAGGTGGCGTAAGTCTTAATTTCCGCTTCTGATGTATTTGCAGCAAAATATGAGCTTCTAAAATCTCGATTGCAAAAAAGTCTTTTGTGGACCGATACTACTCATGTCGAAAAACATTTTAGGAACATTTTCTTCTTGAAATAATGCATGGTTTCTACGCCAGGGGCGTAGATGTATATCTTATTTTTGTCAATATCTCTACTTCTAAAAGTCCGATTTGAAAAATTCCTTCTTTGTTGGATAGTGTTTCCGATGCGAAATGTTTTTCCTCTAATTCAAAATTTTCAAGTAAATCATAGACTTTCCGCTAGGGCACACAATGGTAAATTGCGTTTTCTGCTCCTAAAACTCCGATTTGAAACATTCTTCCTGTATCACATACAAGACCTGACGGAAAATATTTTTCACGTAATTTCTAATGTTTGGTAAAGAATGGTTTGGCCACCAGGGGCCATAAGTGTTAATTTCTACTTCTGATGTATTTGTAGCAAAATCTGGGCTCCTGAAAACTTGACTAAAAATTTTTTTCTTGGACCGATACCACTCATATGGATAAACCTTTTGTGAATACTTTCTTCCTAAAATAATGTATGGTTTTCCCACCAAGGGACGTAAAGTCACATCTTATTTTTGTCGATAACTCTGTTTCTAAGAGTTCGTAAGCTCACGATTCCGTTTACAGCAATATCTGAGGGATTAAAGACCCGATTGAAAAACTTCTTTCTTCCGTCTGATACTGTTGTTTTCCATACCGGTTCCATTGACTTTGAATAGCTTAGATAAATTTAATTTGCGTCAGAACGGATTCAAAAGACGTGCTTATTACACCCGAAAATTCGGTGTCATCTTTCTTGTTTACATTTGACTCATCGTTAGCGTTGTCAAAACTTTTTTCGGGGAAGTAATGTGCCGTTCAGAAGGAAATTCAAATCGAGAAATCACGAAATTTACATAAGAAACAGAAACTCAAAAGGAAGGTTAAATAAGCGATATACGTCACAACTCTTATTGCACAGTTTTTCTTGGATGTTATTTGAGCATATATTACATACAGATGAATAATGCTAACATCACTGTAAGCTTGTGCAAGAATAGTGTATGTATTTCAATGCTGAGACGAGCCGAGCCCGAAACCAAGTCGGGCCCAGCCTGCATAATATTTACTGCTGTTCGAGCTCGGGCTCGCGGAATTATTCAACAACTGTAAACGGGAACCAGGGCGGCTATTTATTCTGGGATTGAGGAGGAAATGCCATAGGCCTCCTTTAGCGGGTTTCTATGGAGAAAGAAAAGCTTCTTCAAGGACTGTAGATACTCGATACCTCACCCCGTCGAAATTCTACCCCGACTCTCTGTCTCACGCGACAGCTACTTGTTTAATTTTATTTAGAAACGTAATTACATTGCAGAGCAGTCCAATTTTACCATACGTCCGAAGCATTTCAGGAGGAAACGAGTGGTCAAAGAAAATCGTGTGGTTTATACTATAAAAACACATGTCCCTTACCCACTTCTTGGTTGAGAAAATCATTGGTTAATTGCAGGATGAGAAGATTTTTTTATCATTACAAATGTCTAAACAGGTCAGTTTTCGGCCTCGTTTGAGCCCGGCCTTTATTTTGCAATATAAAATTTAGGTTCGAGCGAGCTTGGCTCTGGCTCTTAAAATTGAGCCCGAACTATAAGTGCTTTTGAAATACCTGGATGCATACAGTTCACGGACACTGTCCTGAGGCAGATGGTGTCCAAATTGCGGGCCAATTCACTGACATTCCGGGATGGGCGTAGATGGTGTCCCATCATGTCGCAAACACAGAGGCGTAACTAGGCATTTCTGTGCCCAAGCAAACTCGAAATATTGCGCCCCCAATATGCATTTCTATCTTTTAGCATATGCATTTCTATCTTTTAGCATATGCATACACATATGTTAGTACACATGTACATATACATAAATGTGCACTGTACGACAAAGTTAACGACACGACCCAATGTTATCTCTGTGGCGGAGGCACAACCAAACTGTTACTATTTGTACAGCGATTTCATGAAACCACTGACTGATCTGCACCTGATCAAATGTTGTAGAACTGTACAGGGAGAATTTATTGCATACAAGTTCAGCCTGGATTCTTCATTGTTTAGCAGGAAACTGAACCACATGTGAATTTCTCCTGCCGTCAAGTTTTATTCACCAGAAAAATCACAGCAATAAAAGAACTTGCAATCCTTATTAAGCAGTAAAACAGCAGATGTATCTCAAGTGTGTACTCCCAGTAGTCTGAGTTTGCTTTACACCTATGAGCCATTAAATTATGACCACCTACCTAATAAGCTGTAGGACCTCTTTATCCCGCAAAACAGCGGCCACAGGGCGAGGCATCAATTCGACGAGGTGGCGATAGGTATCCTGGGGTGTCTGGTACCATAATGTCAACAGCAGGTCATCCAATTCCCTTACATGTCGGGGTGGTGGTGATTTGGTGCGAACCCGCTATTCCAAGTCAAACCACAAATGTTCAATTGGGTTCATGTCGGGCGAATTTGGAGACCAGGTCATTAACAGAAAGGCACCAGCATCTTCCTCGAACCACTTCTTCACGATTTTGGCGGTGTGGCATGGCGCTCTATCCTGTTGGTAATGGCCATCACCAGCAGCAGTTGCTGTGAATAGGTGAACTTGATCAGCAACGATGTTCAGGTACATGACAGCTGTCAGGAATTGAACTGTTGGGATAATGGGGCCTAAAGTGTCCCAAGAAAACATCGCCAACAACATAACACCGCCGCCACCGTTCTGTTTCCGCCCAAAATGGCATCCAGGTGCCATATCCTCCGTTGGTAATCGGCGAATCCGCGCTCAGCCATCTACCTGATGCACCAGGAATCTTGATTCGTCAGACCAGGTCGCTTTCTTCCAATCATCCATGGCCCAATCTCGATGATCTTGGGACCATTTCATGCGTTGTTGGTGATGACGTGTAGTGGGCATGGGGACCTGGCTGAGTCTTTGGCTACGCAGGCCTATGCGATTGACTGTGTGTTGTGACACATTGCCCTGATCACCACTCTTGTAGCTGCGGGTGATTTGCCGCACTGTGGCCCTGCGCTCGCTGTGAATGATGAGAGGCAGTCTTCGCCACCCTCTGGCATCAATGAGCTGCGACGAAACACGGCTGGACGACGGTTCGTCGTTTGGCCATCTGTGCATCACTTTTGATACGTACTCATCACAGCGGCACGTGAACAACCCACAAGTCGCGCCGTTTCCAAGATCGTAGTTCCAAGGCGCCATTCCATCACAATTTGTCCTTTATCAAACCGATAAATCAGCAGCTTTTCCCATTCTGACTCCGAACACTCTACTAACCAAAAGCTCGTCCTCGGGTTGTATACGTACTGCGCTGTGAACTTCACCTGCGCCACCGTTCAGTCTCCATGCGCGCTCATTTCTCTAGGCAGGGCGTGGCCATAATGTAGTGGCTCATTAGTAGTAGAAAAGGCTATGTTTCACCTAGGATCACTTAACATTGTGCTCCTCACGGCTGCTCCTCACGGGGGCCGCAGCAGGGATGAAAGGGATGGAACTCCTCTTGAGTGAGCCTACCGGAAATGTCTTATCTCTAGAAATAAGACCTTTGACAAACATTTTTGGGAAATCTTTTCGTGATTTAATATCTTTTTTTAACAAACTTAGGAAATTTTTTCGTGCTTTGAGTTCTGATTTATTAGGATCTTTGTATATTATTTTAGAACTTGAGTGAGGTGTTAGGAAATTTTTTTATAGGCGTTGCATTATTGCTCAAGTATTATTTATTGTTTACAACAAATATTTACTCCATGTCCCTTACTCAAGAAATGTTTTATGTAAAACAAAGGAATTATTCCTTCTTGAAAAAACGCGCATAAAGCGTTTGCATGGTGATCATGATTAATATTTTGTAATATCATTTCCGAAGAAAGAAAGAATTCTTTTAAAACCTCATCAGTGACACATGCCATTTTTTTCTTGATGAGAAAGATAAAACCTTGAGACGTCATCTTTGTTTCCTGTTAGCGATAGTGCAACTCCCCACCAAGCGGACTTCAATATCTTGTGTGACTAATCAAGTTCCTGTGTCCAATTTTTTTTGTCTTTTCACCCCGACTTGTTGGAGAAGGTTATCTGATTTCAGTACCTTAGGAAGTTGATAACACAACTTTTGGAAGGAAATGCTTTGTTTCGTAAACAAACAAACCCTTTCTCCAGAACATGGTTCTCTGAACCGCTTAACAGATAAGATTACTTGTTTTTCACCCCATGTGTTTGACAACAAGGGAATATTGAGATGTCATGTCCTTCAGAGTGGATGTAATAAACTATTCCACTGAACCCTAAATGCAGGGAGGGAGGGTGAAGCTCCTCTCGAGTGAGCCTACCGGAAATGTCTTATCTCTGGAGATAAGAACTTTGACAAATATTTTGGGAAATCTTTTCGTGTTTTTAATTCTGATTTAATAACTTTTGATTAAACAATTTAGGATTCTTTTTTTAAATTCGTAATTTGTTCGCGTATTATTTCCTGTCTTTATTTTATAAAACGTATATTTTTAGAACTTATGTGAGGTGTTAAATGATCTGATGGTCCCAGCGAGATTCGAACCAACAACCCTTCGTTTAGAAAGCTTGCATTCTTCCCAGTAGACCACCCGACCATTGGAAAACGATACTTGAAAGAGGAAGAGGTTTTTTCACGGTGTTAAAAATGTTTTAGGGGATTTGAAATTTCTTTTAAAATGGTGTGTGATGGGGAGTGGACGTTATTTGAGTTGAGTTTTTCTGTTACGGTGGATCGTCTCTCGTTGAACTGTTGTAATGGAGGAAATGATGAAACAGACGTATCTATCAACTCAGAAAGTAGGAAGTTTAGGTGGTCTCGATGCTTTATACCGTGCTATCAAAAAGGAAGGCGTCTAGAAAAAAGACGTCATGAAATGGTTGAAGGGGGAGAAAACGTACACCCTTCACAAGCCGGTGAGAGGACATTTTCCGAGAAATAGAGTGATGGTGAATAAAATAGAACAACAGTTTCAAGCAGACCTAGCTGATGTCTCCAGTTTGAGTCAATATAACGATGGATTTCGTTACTTGTTAACATGCATTGACATATTTTCCAAATATGCATGGGCGATTCCTTTAAAGCAAAAGTCGGGGTCCCATATCGTTCAAGCATTTTCCCAGATTTTCCAAGACAGAAAACCAGTAAAACTTCAAACAGACAAAGGAACTGAATTTAAGAACAAAGAGTTTCAAAGGTTTTTAACACAACACGGTGTGCATTTCTTTACAACGAACAACGAGACGAAAGCAAGTGTTGGGGAGAGATTCAATCGCACGCTCAAAACTCGCATGTGGCGATACTTTACAAGTCAAAATATGTTTAAATTCATAGACGTGCTCAACGATTTAGTTCATAGTTACAATCATTCTCCCCATCGAAGTATAAAAATGAAACCTGTAGATGTAAACAAAGATAATGAAAAGCAAGTGTTTCTCAATCTGTATGGTGATCTCAAGAGGGAAAAACAGTCCTATAAATTTCAGGTGGGAGATAATGTGAGGATTAGTAAAGCGAAATTGACATTTGAGAAAGGATACGAATCAAATTGGACGGAAGAAATCTTTGTTGTGAGCGGTCTTGTTTCTAGATCCCCTCCTATCTATAAAGTTAAATATTTATTGAACGAAGAGCTGGAAGGAACTTTTTACGCCGAAGAGCTTCAAAACGTTACTCTGTCCGAGGCCTTTCCTGTGGAACGTGTTCTAAAGAAACGTAAAAGAAAAGGAAAATGGAATGCTTTGTTAAATTTAAAGGGTATCTTGATAAATTTAATGCTTGGATCCCCGCGGAAGACTTGACCTCTCTATAAAACCGACCTTTTATTTAGATGAAACATCATTCGTCAACATGAGTTTCTATCTAACGTTACCCAGCGACTGCTCTCTCCACTACTTTTCAGGCAATAAAATTTCTCATTTCATCACACGTCTTCCTTCCCCGATCGAACTCAATGGTGACTGGGAAGTGGGACTCGTCGAACTCATCTACCCTCATTCCTGGTTTAATGTGAATGTAAATCCAAATTCCTTTGCTTATGGTCTCGGTCCAAGTCAACTGAAAGCCGCAAAAATCCCTGCTGGATATTATGATTCTGTGGGAGACGTGGTAAAAGCCATGTCCCAACATTGGTCGAAAAAAATTACGATGTTTTTTAATAAAACCTCGAGACGTGTCAAAGCAGCTTTAACTCTTGGTTCTCAGCTGCAGTTATTTCCTGGAATAGCTGATATTCTAGGTTTTCAACCTGGAGTGTATTCAGCATCAGAAGGGAGTGATGTCACAATTCATAGAAATTTCGTAGCCGATCTGAACACATCGCTTTCCCTATTGTACGTGTACAGCGATATTGTGGATCCTCAGCTTGTGAGAGACATGGTTGCTCCTCTCCTTCGCATCGTTAAAGTGAGCGGAGAAGACGGAGATGTGGTGAGCGCCTTATACGACCGCCCTCATTATTTGCCTCTAGCAAGAAAACATTTCCAAACCGTAGAAATCGTTATAAGGAATCACTCGGGACAATTAGTACCATTTGAACGTGGGAGAGTGATCGTGAAACTTCATTGTCGTCTCAAGGCTCTGTAGTCATGTATGAACCACACCGCTATTGTACAAAATCCTTCGAGGATTATTACGTCAATCAAACTGGAAAAGGTTTAGTCTACTATACTGTTAAATTTAATGACGTACCTCTTCAAAGTTCGTTTATGGCCGTATGTGGCCAATTTTGTATTTTCTTCCTCTATTCTAGATGTCGTGGAAAAAGCTTGTACTCTATTGTAAGAAATTTTCGATGGAAATCTGAAACAAACGACCTGCGTGTCTTTCATTTCGTTCGAAATAAATTTCGAATTGTATCAAAATTTAGAATTTAAAATAAAAATTGATTGAAATCTATTTTATGTGTCTTTAAATTATTTTGTATCTTTTTTAATGACTTCAGTTGACAACATGGAAGTGCCCAGACTACAACATCCTTTCACTGCTCTGATAGCGGGTCCTACTGGCTGTGGGAAGACCTCAGTTTGTAAAACGTTTACTTCAGCATCAAGCGAAAGTTATATTTCCCCCTCCCGAACATGTGGTGTGGTTCTACGGGGTTCACCAAACATTGTATGATGAAATAGAAAACGTGACATTTGTGGAAGGCCTCCTCCAATTTCCGTGACTATGTGAAAGGAAGAACGCTGTTTGTTATTGACGATCTCATGACTGAATGCGGAAGCGATAAAAAATTCATGCACTTGTTCACCAGAGGGAGTCATCATTTCAATGTGTCTGTGATATTCATTACTCAAAATATTTTTCATAAAGGCAAAGAAATGCGAGAAATTTTGTTGAATGCTCATTACTTGCTTCTGTTTAAAACACGAAGAGATGTGAATCAAATTTCTCATTTAGGGAGGCCATTGTACCCTAGCAAACTTAAAGTTTTTCAAGAAGTTTATATGGATGCCACAAAATCGCCTTATAGCTATTTATTGATTGGTCTAAAACCTGAGACCAAGGAAGAATTAAGATTACGCTCCCAGATACTGCCTGAAGACATTCAAGTAATATATCAATCTCGGTGAAATGAAATAAGTCTCAGTTTTCATCATGACGCTGTCTAAGCAACAGGTCCAACTTTTGTGTATTATTCAACACTGTCCAAGAAAAGTATTAAAAGACCTAATATCAAAATGTAGAAAAAATGGAATTAAAGCCATATGCGAAGTTTGTATGAATACGTTAAAAGGAAATGTTCTGCTTGCTCCTTCCCAGAAACATTCATTGCAACGACATAAGCACACCTTACGAGCACTCTCTCGAAAAAGACACCTCTGTATAAAAAGAGGAAACTCCTTATTCAAAAAGAGGGATTTTTAGGTGTGTTGATTCCTGCTGCTCTCAGTGTGTTAACGACTCTGCTTACGAAATAATGGAATTTGCCAAGAAAATGGTTCTGATTCCCGAAGAACGGATTTCTCGTCATATACCAACAGAGGAAACGTTAACGGACTTAGACAAAGAAATGAAAAAAAAATCTTCTAAGCAAAGAGTCTGACGAAGTCAAGGTGAAATTATATGATAAAGTCTTGAATAAACACATTCATGTTTCCCGTTTTAATCTTCCGGTTACGCCTCAGGAAACACCATCGAGAATTGAAGAACCAGTGAAAGAAGAACATATCAAAGACGAGAAAGTAAAAGATGTTGTGGAAGACCTTGTCGTTCAGTCCGTTCCTACTAACTTGAAACGCTCTGCAAGAAATGTGTTGAACGTCTTTAAAACGAACTCTGATATTATTGGTTGGAGTCCCAAAGCCGAATTTAAATATAATGGACACATTGGGAAAAACACGAATATAGTAGACCTCATAGACTCTATGTTTCGAACCAAGGGAACTAAGCTGCAGATACCTCCTGAATTTGTAAAAGCGTTAAAGGTCATTAATTTACCTTCAAAGTATATTAAAAATAAACAAATGTTGAAAGTTCCTGTACAAGACGGAAATTCGGTTGTAACTTCTAAACGGAAAAAGAAAAATTTATGTAAAAATGTTCGTTGGATTCCCTATTAAAAAAATTTAGATGGAAAAAAGTGTCATTCTTTTTCGAGTTGATTTTCTCTTTTTAAATGTACTCATTTTCTATAAGTTTATTTTGAATCGAGTAAAATTCTGTAAACGGTCGTTTTTGAACTACTACTTCAGGCACGCCATGTGTCTTCCACTCATTTAGTACATCCAAAACAGATGACTTGGGTATTTTTTTCTTTTTTGATTGGAGGTTTAACGACCGCCGTGAGCAACTCAATGGGCTATAAGCAGTCGCCCGTCCCTAATTTAGGGTCACTGGTTCCAGGAAAGGGAGAGAGCCAGTGCCGTAAGACAAACACAACATCCATGCCTGACGGGATTCGAACCCGGACCCCTTACGGACGAATGATCAGAGGCCAACGCCTTAGACCACTGCGCCACCGGGGCGGCGACTTGGGTATGTTTAAACGCCTCTCGGTTTCTCTTAACATTTTTAACACCGTGAGAAAACCTCTTCCTCTTTCAAGTATCGTTTTCCAATGGTCGGGTGGTCTAGTGGGAAGAATGCAAGCTTTCTAAACGAAGGGTTGTTGGTTCGAATCTCGCTGGGACCATCAGATCATTTAACACCTCACATAAGTTCTAAAAATATACGTTTTATAAAATAAAGACAAAAAATAATACCCGAACAAATTACGAATTTAAAAAAAGAATCCTAAATTGTTTAATCAAAAGTTATTAAATCAGAATTAAAAACACGAAAAGATTTCCCAAAATATTTGTCAAAGTTCTTATCTCCAGAGATAAGACATTTCCGGTAGGCTCACTCGAGAGGAGCTTCACCCTTCCCTCCCTGCATTTAGGGTTCAGTGGAATAGTTTATCACATCCACTCTGAAGGACATGACATCTCAATATTCCCTTGTTGTCAAACGCATGGGGGGAAAAACAAGTCATCTTATCTGTTAAGCGGTTCAGAGAACCTTGTTCTGGAGAAAGGGTTTGTTTGTTTACGAAACAAAGCATTTCCTTCCAAAAGTTGTGTTATCAACTTCCTGTGGTACTGAAATCAGATAACCTTCTCCAACAAATCGGGGTGAAAAGACAAAAGAAATTGGACACAGGAACTTGATTAGTCACACAAGATATTGAAGTCCGCTTGGTGGGGAGATTGCACTATCGCTAACAGGAAACAAAGATAACGTCTCAAGGTTTTATCTTTCCCATCAAGAAAAAAATGGCATGTGTCACTGATGATGTGTAACGTATACTCTAGATTCAGTTTCTTTTTGATTTTACTATCTCGTGTTATTTTATTTTCCTATGCAAATTATCTTCTCACTTAACGAGATGTTGTTTCTCCCGCTGAATTATATGTGGCAACGAGTGTAAGTCATGACGTGGTGGTATGCAGTATATATAGGCGCGCTCAAGTATACCAAAGAGCTTCGTTTTATATGCGATAGGTTCTTCCTGATTATTGATATGCGATTTACCTACTTTTCTACGATATTACGATAGTACGAAAGTTCGGGATATCCGTAGTTGTGTTATTTTGGAGTGTGTATTTGAGTAATACCAGGAGCTCCCCAATAAAAGGTTAAAAGTGAGTACGTTTTCTTAGTTCATTTTATTGTCAGACCTCTGTCTGGCCGTTAAGTCTATTTCATTGAGTGTTTACGTTAAGTTCAGGGTATATTGTGTTTACCGCTCTAATAAGGAGCCTTCAAGGTACTAATGTACTAAAACCGAAGTTATATTACTGATACTCAAGATAATGAGGAACGCTGAGTAAAAATAAATTCCATATTCTTGGAATTTAGTGCACGTGCGTGTCGTACCTAAACAAACTCTAGCACTTTGAAGATTAAGCACACTTTAGCTACGTCAAGTAACCTTTCAATAACCCTAACGTGACTTAACGTAAGCTTTCCCGCACATCACGTCCAGCCGGAGAATTTTATTCATTATAGATGTTTTAAAAGAATTCTTTCTTTCTTCGGAAATGATATTACAAAATATTAATCATGATCACTATGCAAACGCTTTATGCGGGTTTTTTCAAGAAGGAATAATTCCTTTGTTTTACATAAAACATTTCTTGAGTAAGGGACATGGAGTAAATATTTGTTGTAAACAATAAATAATACTTGAGCAATAATGCAACGCCTATAAAAAAAATTCCTAACACCTCACTCAAGTTCTAAAATAATATATAAAAATCCTAATAAATCAGAACTCAAAGCACGAAAAAATTTCCTACGTTTGTTAAAAAAAAGATATTAAATCACGAAAAGATTTCCCAAAAATATTTGTCAAAGGTCTTATCTCTAGAGATAAGACATTTCCGGTAGGCTCACTCTAGAGGAGTTCCTTCCCCCATCCCTGCTGCGGCCCCCGTGAGGAGCAGCCGTGAGGAGCACAATGTTAAGTGATCCTATGTGAAACATAGCCTTTTCTACTACTCTCATTGGTGTAGTTTCCTTCCTATAGGAACTTCTGTGACTGTCGGACGAGGTCTTTGCGTCTTCTCCGCTGCCCTAATTGTCATTTCATTGTAATTTAGCAACCTAATGCTTAAGTATCATTTGGAGAAGGGGGTATGACACAGTAAATAGGGTATTTTGGGCGAGTTTTTATTTCTTGTCCCAAACGGAAATGGCACTTTACGCTAAGAAATAGAAATGGGGGGGGGGGGGCAGTACTCAGCAGAAGAATTTCGTGCATTTCCCTTGTGCTTACATCAAGGATGTTCTGGGCAGCGGCTCGAACTGGATGCTATTTAGGGCTGTAACATGCAGAAGGAGAAAGAGGTGAGATTCCCAACTTGTCTGAGATGGAGTCTGGTTTCAAATCCCGATGAAGCATAGCTGTTGTGCTTCTCTTACGTCTTAAGACACTGGCTTTCTCCCATTCCTGCAAATAGTGGCCCTAAATTGGGAACGGGCGACTTCTTATATAGCCCATCGAGTTGCTCACGATGGTCGTAAAACTCCTAAACAAAAAGTAAATAAATAAAATGATCGAATATTCAAAACAAACAGAATATAAATACTGAATTTGATTGTACCACTTACTGGTCATCCATGTAACATCTCCCAGAAAACTTGAAATTTTCATCGCCCTGGAGCGGAAAACGAACGCGCATCTCCCGATTTCCGTTCGAGTATGCCAACCGTTACACCACCCAGGACAGTGAAGTTCCAAGCAACTGAGACTAAGCAAACTTAGCTTAGGAATCTGAACATCCTCAGATTTGCGCTAGTCGAAGCCTCGTTGCTTCATCATAGCGTTTTGACCCTCTCCCACCCATGAAACGGATAAAGCGGATAAAGCGGATAGCATACTCGAACGGAAATCGGGAGATGCGGGCTCGCTTTCAGCTCCAGGACGATGAAATTTTCAAGTTTTCTGAGAGATGTTACATGGATGACCAGTAAGTGTTACAAGCTAATTCAGAATTTATATTCTGTTTCCTTTGAATATTCTATCGATTTCCCATGTATTATGAAGAATACTTCTTCCTTCATTGATTTATCTGTGATACTGGTGAATTCCGACCTATATCCGTTTCTGGATGGGAAATAGGTCAAAACGCTATGAGGAAGCATGGATGCTTTGACTAGCGCAAATCTGAAGATGTTCAGATTCCTAAGCTAAGTTTTCTTAGTCTCAGTTGCTTGGAACTTCCCTGTCCTGGGTGGTGTAACGGTTAGCATATTCGAACGGAAATCGGGAGATGCGGGTTCGATTCTCGCTTCAGGGCGATGAAATTTTCTAGTTTTCTGAGAGGCGTTACATAGATGACCAGTAAGTGGTACAAGCAAATTCAGAATAATATTGTTTCCTTTTAATATTCTATCGATTTCCCATGTATTATGAGGAATATTTCTTTCTTCACTGATAAATAAAAAAAAAGAATTCCCAACTGCTTCGGAATTCAAGCCTTCGGTATCACATCAAGCGGGCCAAATCCAGTCGACTTTCGTTGCTCGCAGAAAATATCGAATATCCCACAATCTCCAACAATGCAAATCACATCCTGATTTTGCAACGAACGTACAACCGCGCTTTAACTTCCGAATGCCAACAATTAGCAGCCCATCTATATTTTGAGGAAGAAATGCAAATTTCAATTCTGTATACGGAAACTGGCGAAACATAGTATAAGCAAATTCTGTAAATAGTCAAATAGCAAAACATGGCGCGAAAAAACTGCACCTCAAACTGATGCAAAAGTTTCAGTTCCAGTTTTAATCAAATTGTGCATAGTGATTTTTGCTCTCTCTCTTTAGCTGCGCCCGGGGCAGCCGCTCCCCGCCTGCCCTGCCCTAGTTAAGCCTCTGTCCAAACACGTTCGATCGGTGAGAGGTCGAGCGATCGCTATGTCCATGGTAGGGTGTCGACATTACAGAGGCAGGCGTGGGTGAGCCGTGCCGTGTGTGTCCGGGCACACACGGCACGGCTCTGTAAAGTTATCCATCGTTTGTGCTGTGCCATTGCAATTATGTTTTTGGTTTTTTTTTTTAAAAGATCAATACAAAAAAGAAAAGATATTTATGCTTATAATGAAATATAAGAGTAATTTTTATAAACTTTTATACCAAAAATAAAAGTTCAGAGAATTTACAAATTTACAACAATGTCTATCTTCCAGGAAGGGGGAGGGTGCTTGCTTGCCTTGCAGAGGGGGACTAAGACTCCTCTGGTCTCCTGCTAGCTACGGCCCTGACACACACACACATACACTGGCAGCACTGCCCCGTCTCTCGTATTGTACGGCATTTTAAAACTTTTCCATAAAAAAAATTGTGCAAAATTTTTAAATCACAAAGTGGGGAAAAAGCAACTGAAAAAATTAGTACTACGAGGGTGATAACAAAAGTTCTGCACAAGTTAATCTAAAACGGAAGCGGATGATGCAATCGAGAAAATGATTGCCTCATGTCAGGGTCAGACTCCTAGCAATGCAGTGGTGTCAGAACGACGCGCTATCATTTGCTGTGTGGACGTGGGAAATTTGGAAATGGAAGCGTGCAGCTCCTCAGGTCGAGTCACGGCGTTAGGCCAGCGCTCGTACATAAAAATAGAAACTATGCAAGGAAACACTCCGACACAGATCCACACTGCCTTGCAAAAAGTTTGTGGGGAAGCAACTCTTGATCGAAGCACAATTTCTTTCTGAGGACAAAGTTGAAACCGAAAATTCGTCAAAACCCCCCAACCTTTTGGAAGCGGGAGCTATCTTGCTGCATGATAACGCACCGTGACATGGTGCAGCGTCGGTACGGTGATTTTTGTCGAAAGGTGGCTGAGAAACTTTATCCCACCCACCACACAGCCCTGATCTCAGTCCACCCGACTTTGATCTTTTCCCAAAGTTAAAAAATCGTCTCCTTGGCATCCGCTACGAATCAATCGACGAACCGTCATGACTTGATCCGAGTAATACGACAGCTGAACAAAGATGGCGTACTACGGGGCATCCAGGACCTACCTCACTGCTGTCAAGCTGTCATTAGCAGTGGAGAGGAGTACATTGTACGGCAATAAGGTAAGTTTTTCTCTGTTACTTCACCCTTTTTTAAAAAATGGACAGTGTGCAGAACTTTTGCTAGGACCCCCGTATGTTCCTGGTGTTCAATTGCCTGCTTTGCGAGGAAACGAACATCCTGCTTTTTACATATGATGTCTCAAGAGAAACTTTCAAAATAAATTTGGGCCCTTCTATTCGGGGTGATTGATTTAATATAATAATTTTTAGCTTAAATCGTCAGATCATTCCTGAGCGATATCACCGGTAATTCTACTTTAAAATATTTGTTTATTCTTTTGCAATTATTGATTTCCACATCTTTTGAAAGGAACTTCCATTTACTTCACTTCATCAAGTCATTCTTGCACCGTTCATTGTCTTATTGGCGATTTTCTCTCGGACGTTTGTGGAAATATAGCATTAAACAAAGCACACCAACTGCTTTTAGTGATCAGTCAAAATAACTTTCTCCTTCCGCTCTCAGCTTCCTCTGTTTCTGAAACCCTAGCTTTCTTTTTTTTTTTTTTCTGTACTGTCTCTCTCTCTCTCTCTCTCTCTCTCTCTCTCTCTCTCTCTCTCTGAAGCTAGAACAGAACATTTAACCTCCAAACTCATAGCAAATTTTAATCGTTATAAAAACATTTACGAAAATCTGCATTCATTACTATAATTTTGCAAAAATAAATACATTAATTATTTACGACCGTGCCTATTTAAGAAGGAAACGTCGGTTTTAGGGGTTTAACAAGATCAAGCCGCGGATGGCTTAGTGGTTAGTGTTTCAGACTATCGATGCTGGGTCCCCAGGTTTTAGCCTGGGCTGATCCTTCAGAGATGGTGTGATTTACTAACAATCGCTGAATATCCGCCGTGCATCGGACGAGCACGTAAAGTGACGGCCCCCAGGCTGGACCCACTGGTTAAATGGGTATCCTTTCCTATGTCCTCCCTGAAATTCTCTCACCCATCTATGTGCAATATCGTACTTGTACGGTGGCGCCATCTACTGTACTATAATCTCACTACAAACTGTTCTGTCAAAAGTCGCTAGACTTGCTCTCATTCCTTCCGTTTCTGTGTCCTGCCCAAAAGGCGATCTCGCTTTAGGTGGCTGGGACCTAAACTCTACCCACTGTGGACGGAAGTCCTACATGAAAATGACAAACTTTAGGGGTTTAGGAGAGAGGCGATCGCCCCAATCGCTGCCCACTGGATCCGCTGGTGACCCCTTATTGATAAATTTTAGTGGTTACCTGTGTCTCGGAGAACCCATGTAGTTTGCGACGTTTAACTGGTTGAGAAGCCAGACTTCGAGATGGTATCTTGAAAGCCTTCCATATACAGGATGTCTCATAATGATGGGACACATTTTATTTTTAATTTACAGGAACGTGAGCACTCGCCCATCTTTAAAATATATTGTACTTCAAAGTCTGACCTTGGGAGTTAAACTTGGTCTCCTTTCTAGATCATTGATCCTTAATTATGTCGCCGTGAAGGACGAAAATGGCGTAGCCGTCAAAGTTACTGCTCAGCGCTACAACCACATGTTAATCACCTTCTTCATTCCTGAGTTGCAACGGCTTGACCTTATACAAAAGTGGATGCAACAAGATGGCATGACTGCCAATTGCAACCCTTCGATAATAGTTCCCCGGGTGCTTCATTTTCAGATTCAGTGATATCCATTGGCCGTCTAGATCACCGGATCTAACCCCACCAGATTACTTCCTGTAGGGTTATCTAAAGGAAAACGTGTACGTTGGGAAACCCCGCACAGCTCTGGAACTCAAACAAGGCATCCGGAAGGAGATAGCGGCCATCCCAGCTGACGTTCTGCACCGCTATTGGTGGGGATGACAGAGAGAGCCCGAGAATGTTCTCTTCGCGGTGGCGACCGTCTAAGAGATGTGATATTCAAACCTTGAACAGTGCTATTAACTCCTGTACCTTGGTTATGTATTACACATAGTCCTTAACAAGTGTGCTTGTTCCAGTCCTCGATACTTACGTTTGCGTTTAAAAATCATTATGGGACACCCTGTATATGTTATACACCGTTACATCATTAATGATTAAGACATCCACTCCATTTTATTTTATTTTTCACACGAGTCCAAACGACTGACCTAAATTCGCGACCGTCAGTACTGCTGCTGTCACAACAGTTTGAATACTTACTACAACTGCCGATTTATCGGAGTTTGATAAAGGACAAATTGTGATGACACGGCACCTCGGAACTACGATCTCGGAAACGGCGCGGCTTGTGGGTTGTTCACGTGCCGCTATAGTGAGTTGGATGTGAAGAGTTAAATGGGATAAGGCTGTTACAATCAGTAGGCTTTCGATAGACACAAAAGAACAGTGAGTTAGTATTTGAATCACGAAATAAACGAAAATCCAAAACAGGCAGAGAGAAATTAGATTCAAGTTCTATCGTGAGCCCGATAGAAGGAAATACTGACGATAGTGCTTCGGCTAATTGTTTTAAATCATCCTTAGAGTGAGGCCAGAACACAAGGATGTCGTCGACGTACCTGAGGTATCCCGTTTATTTCGTGATTCAAATACTAACTCACTGTCCTTTTGTGTCTATCGAAAGCCTACTGATTGTAACAGCCTTATCCCGTTTAACTCTTCACGTCCAACTCCACAAAAATTTTCTGCTATCAATTTCCTTTTAAAAGAGCCTTCACACATTCTTCAAATGATAATCATTTCCAGTCTGAGAGACAGTTCATTTTTATATTAGCGGATAAATATGGATACCCCAGGATGATGATTAATAGATTATACACTAGAATATCAAGTGAACGAACTATTAATCTGAAGCCAGACACAAAGCCTAATAAACGATTCGTAGGAGCATTGGACCAGCACCCCCATATCACTAACACACTATCTTGTATCTGTTCAAAACACAATATACAATTTGACACCCGCTCGAAGAACCTCCTATCATCAGTTAAAAAGTATAATGAATTAGCTTTGTTTATCTTTTTGCTAAGCTAATTATTATGAATGAATAATGCTCTAAGCTTCAAAATGATGAATTCCCAAAAGGGTGTTGTTACTCGTTAATTATGAACTTAAACAAAGTCTCAACGCTGGTTATTTATATTAAGTAATCAAAGTCATAAACCTAACAGCCAGACAGAGGTCTGACAAAACTAAGAATTGAAAAAGACTGAACTTACAGAACAACTTGTTTATTATGATGACTCCTGGTCAACTAAGGCACTCATATATCACTACTACATAACAACACACTGCAACGCAACGCAACACACCACCAACCACCCTCAACTCCAACGCAACAACACAACTACAACGCAACAACACAACTACAACGCAACAACACTACTCACACTTCTCGATGAACGCGCCTATATACGAGCTACCACCACGTCATGACTTACACTCATTGCCAGATCTCATTCAGCGGGTGAAATAATATTCCGTTCAGTAGGAAGATAATTTACATAGTAAAATAAAATAACCAGAGATAGTAAAATCAAAAGGAAAGTGAATATAGAGTATACGTTACAAAAGGATCGAGCAAAAACAGATATTATGAACAAATAGGGTGTGTATAACATTCCACTGCTGGACCCCTCAACAGGAGAACATGTTAACAACTACGTAGGCTCGACACGAAGAAGTTTGAGTATCCGTGTCCAGGAACACAAATACGATATCCGAACCAACAGCAATAACACAGCTTTACCAAGGAATGTGGTAAACGGCATTCTACAACCAGACTGGGAAAACATCAGACTACTGGACACTCCAGCATATATACATTCGCTGCATTTTGTTGAAAGTATGTACATCGAAGCTTTAGGGGATAACGGCTGCAATGACTACTTGCCTGTGGACATATCAAGAATTTGGAAAGAACGTATTACAAACCTGAACTTTAAATTATAGTAATATATATTTACAAATTCCAAGAATATATATCTTGATCATAACTTTGTATTTATAACGCATCCTTGTTTTGATATGCTAAACTAATAACTTGTGAAATTATACTCTTCACACTGTTATAATGGTAACGGTCACGACCCATGCGACGTTTGACTTATACCTATAATGCATTGTTGCACTAATCTATAAAGGAGTACTACATTGCCTCTGTTCCACCTGATGATGGGGTAAATGTTACCCCGAAAGTACTAGTGGGATATTTTAACTGTAAATATCTTTCGTATTTTAATTAAATATCGTACACAGACGGTGAGTTTTCTCATTTCATTTGCATATATACTGCAATTTGTGAGCCATTAACACAGCGAAACTGCAGTACGAAAAATATAATAAAACACTGTGAATAACCTTATCATGTTCAATCGAATTTAATCACAAAATCTTATATTCAACTACTTCTACTGTAGTAACTACCCGCATTACAAAGGAGCACAGAAGTAACTGTAGAAAATACGATTTAGATATAAGATACATAGAATAAGTTAAACACAAATAAACTGCAAATGCCTGCCATTACAATTGAAATATTTTTCAGTCTTCTCAGACGCATGGGAAACCATTTAATATCAGGGTCGCGGAAAATTTTCCTCATTAACTCGCACCCTTTGTGTGGTTCGTGTAATATCGAAAAATGTCATATTTTGTTTGTGAAGGCATTTCTCCGGGGCCGTAACCAGTGAGGGGATTTGAGAGTTTGCACCCTCCCCGAAATGTTTAAAATGTCTCAAAAATAAAGTAAGGGTTTTATAAATGTTCCCTAGAAAATCGA
This sequence comes from Macrothele yani, assembly GCA_039090855.1. NCBI lineage: Eukaryota > Metazoa > Arthropoda > Arachnida > Araneae > Macrothelidae > Macrothele > Macrothele yani. Next base: position 116,597,329 of record CM076997.1, read on the forward strand.
CAGAGCTCTTTATTTTACACGTACACGCCCAATCACTAGAACCACGGGCGTCCTCGGATAATTTTCTTGTATAATGATTCCGTCAACGTCGGAGACAAATTGACATGAACCGAAAAAGAAAATGGAGCGCCATACCGAGAAATTAACGCCCTGGTATAGCCATTGAAGCATTGTCTCAATAATGTAACAAAATCTTTTCCCGAATGTTCATTTCTTGTTAAAGGTGCTCCGCCCTCTTTCTGTTTCAGCTAGTACTCCGGAACTAACCTTTTCATCGACCAGGCGTTTGAAAACATATTTATGAAACTCCACAGAACAAGAGGGGTTAACTGCTTAGCTCTTATGAACATCCAGAGGGATATAACACTATATTGACAAAAGTCACCGGACACCCCTTCAAAAGCAAATGAACGGATCCGCTGCGTTGTTAAGATGCGCGGTATAGCTGCAAACGGTATAAAAACAAGCCTGCAGCTGACCGCGATCATATCGCACTGTGAGATTGAGTGAAAATGTCGCTGCAGGAGAGTACTGATTTTAAGAAAGGAAAGATTGTTGGGTGTTATATTAGTGGGTTGAACTTAAGAGAAACCGAGAGGTTTTTAAACATACCCAAGTCAACTGTTTTGGATGTACTAAATGAGTGGAAGACACATGGCGTGCCTGAAGTAGCAGAACGTACCGGCAGACCAAAGAAAATGAGTGATAGAGGACGTCAAAGCCTCAGGAGAATCGTTACAGCTAATCGACGAAGTACTGCACAAGACCTCAGTGTACAGGTTAGTACAAATGTTGGAATCTCGGCATGTACACGTACCATTCGCAGAAAACTTCATTCCATGGGTTACCGTGGTCGTGCGGCTGCTCATTAGCCTTTCATCTCCACTCGGAATGCTACTCGTTGTTTAGCATGGTGTAAAAAACATTTATCGTGGACCGTAGGTCAATAGAAACGGTAGGTCAATGGACTAATGAATCCAGATACACGATCCATCAGTCTAATGGCCGTGTGTGGGTATCGCAGCAGTCGTAGGAAAGCTATTTACCATAATGTACTGTTCCTACGGTCAAGTTTTGATCTTGCAGTGTATTCGTGTGGGGGTGTTTTTCGTGGTATGGTCCCGGCCCATTGGTTATTGTGGAAAAACCTATTAACCAGCACGTCTACTTTGATATTCTGAACAATTTTTCCCTACCAACTCTGTGGCAATACTATGGAACCGAGCCTTGTTGGTACCAGCAGGATAACGCACCGCGAATCATAAAGCAAGGACTGTTACGACGTGGTTTGACGATAATTCCGTATCGTGTGTGGACTGGCCAGCACAGAGCTCTGATCTTAATCCCATAGAACACTTATAGGATGAATTAGAGCGCCGCATAAGAAGTTTGGAACCAAGGCATACTACTAAGCAACAGTTAGAGGCAGCATTATGTACTGAATAGTAGTGCATATCTATCGCTGTGTTCCAAAACCTTGTCGAAAGCATGTCTCGAAGGGTCAGTGAATGCATAAAGGTGGACCGACGCCATACTAATGTATGTCAATAAACGCTATGTTGTGTTTCTCTTCTAGGTGTCCGGCGACTTTTGCCAATATAGTGTATATACCAGTCCAGAAGATGTCGTCAATATGTAGATTTTCTGAAGAAAAAAGGACGACGGCTGGCCTTTGTGCTACTTTGTACTACTTCACTTCATGACAATCTATGAACAAAACAAACAAAAAGCCCATGTGTTATGACGTAAGTGAATAAAAACAACAACATATATTCCTATAATTCTTTACTTAGTCTATGCACAGATCAATTTATTAAAAAAATGATATTGGGGCATACACCGTACTTGAATAAAGAGGAAGTAGATAAATCCATCATATTGTCACATTGTTGTTTTAACTTTTTCCCATAAATACCGAAATATATTACACTGCTGGCCACCCAAAATGCAACACCAAGAAGGACACGAGATAGCAAAGCCAGATTTACTGGACACATAACAACAAATACAAAGATGAAACGATTGAGCTTACAGGCCCGTTGGGACATGTGGAACACGCAGACATCAATAGTTCGTGTGGCCCCCATGGCTGGCAATAACTGCCGCTACACGCCACGGCATCGAACGAAAGAGGCTTTGGATGTGGGCTTGGGGTATGTCGGTCCAGGCTGCTTCCACACGTTGCCACAGTTCATCAGGCGTAGCCGCGGATGGTGCTTGCCGGGCCACTCAGTTGCCGATCAGCGACCAGATGTATTCGATGGGCGACATATCGGAAGAACAGGCTGGCCACAGCAGCAGTGAAACCTGGTGGGCCGTGAAGAATTGTTACACGATGCGTGCGCGCATTGTCCTGTTGAAACGTGGCCGCTGGCAGGTCCTGCAGGTAAGGGAGGACTACAGGCTCCCAAACGTCGGAGGTGGTGCGGCGGATGTTGAGTGCACCGGCGATGCATACCAGAAGGGTGCGGGTGTCATATCCAATTGCGCCCCAAACCATAACGCCAGGCGACGGACCAGTATGGCGATGCATAATGCAGGCGTCATACAGTCTCTCGCCGTGGTACCGCCACACACGGATCCGACCATCGTGGTGTTGCAGGCAGAAGCTGGATTCGTCGGAGAAGACAATATCGTGTCATTCCGTAGTCCAGGTGCGGCGTTCAACGGCCCACTGCCGCCGCACACGCCGGTGGTGTAACATCAATGGTAATCGGAGCAATGGGCGCTGTGCGACAAGTTCCACGCTCCTGCAGACGACGTCGAACGGTACGTGTTGACACAGGTTGTTGCGCAACACACCCTAATTCCTGCGCTAACGTTCGCGATGTGGCGGTGCGAGCCTTCAATGCCCGACACACAACATGCCGGTCCTCTCGTTCGGTGGTGTGCCGCGGCTGCGGCTATCGCTCACGTCGGTACGTCTGTCCCTCCAGCATTCACCAAATCCATACTCGCCACACTGTGGCTGGATGTCGTCCCACACGGGAGCCGATTTCTCGGTACGATAAACCGCTGTCGCGATAAGCCACTATTCGTCCTCTGTTGAACTCCGAAACGTGCTGGAATGACTGCCGTATTCTGCGACGAGGCATCAGGAAGCTTTCCACGCACAGGTCTGGCAGCACAACACACTTCCACTACTTACACCCCGCCTTCTGTGCACCCTTCATATAGTGCTTTTCGGTGGCGTGTCGGGCGCACATGATTTGCATATGCCCTGTAATGCTAATCGTCTGCATGTCCTCTTGCGGGCGACGCATGCTGCGAATTTCAGGCAAATCGGATGCTTCCTTCTTGGTGTTGCATTTTGGGTGGCCAGCAGTGTATAATCAGAAGATTGCAAGGTTCCTTGAGCACTGTAAACATCAACAAAGTAGTAATAGATCTTTCAACAGAAGCGATTTGACGTTTGATGAAATCCTTTACTTTCGTGATTTTGCTTAATTTATGATTACTCCGGGTCACCGTGAGATGTTCGAACTCCCCGCTACATTCATGCTTACCGCTCGTATGCGGAGACAACCTCCCCTCCCCGAAATTAATCCTTCCTCCAAAATATCCCAACCTCTCTGTCCTTTTCTCAGTCACATTCTGCCTTAAGACACGTCATCATCTTTCCTTCGGAAGACCGGTCCTTATTGTTTTTCGCACTACTTCCAAAACATGGGCCTCAAGCCTCCGTCCGAACACCCTCTTCGCAATGCGTCTGCATGTCCACTCCTAATGGCATCACCCCGAAGGACGGAAGTCCTGCCTAATGAGTCGCTTTAAAACTCTAAAGAAAAAACCTTCTTTTATTGTAGCTATCTACACACGAATGTCCTGTGTGTTGTCCATCTCCAGGAAGTCCGCCGATAAACTAATAGTTTCCGGTGACTTACTGGCTCTACCAAATCGAACTCAAAAAATATATTCTTAAGAAGTTTCCCACGATTACTTTTCAAACATTCTAAAACTGCAAGGATTCTTAATTATTTACATATTCATTAAAATTCAACAATTAAAACATATTTATATGACATTACAATTAAAAGATATTTACATGACATAAAATAAACATTCCCGTTTCAATACGTTATTATTAAAATCTTATTTAAAATTACCACTATTACCATATACTTGTACTAGATGAAAGCCCGTCAATAATGACGGGGAAAATAAAATTTATAGTACAGAAATTATTGACATTTATTTAAAGTTTTTGAGTTCCACGTCAATAGATGGCGACGTTGGCCCACAGCTTTCTGAAAATATCGCAAGCCGTCGGTTATGGAATTTGATACGACGGGTTGTCTGTTATGTGTTTTGTAAGACCTTTAGTCCCGATATCGTCAACACTTCCTGGAACACAACATTTTTCGTATACACTGACTGTGAACCCTATATCGATTTCCCCTGTTCTTTTCCGTGAACTATTTTTGCCGGCTCAATGCTATGCAGAGCGGCATCATTAATACTTTCTTGTTCAACTTCATAAAGCATTTTGCATGCGTCAGCAAAATGATTATTTTGAGACATGAAAATGCATCAGACTTGGATTGCACTGGGCGTTTTCCCTAATCCTCATTCTTTGATCACCGGCCTCTTCCGGATCCAATACATACAGTTGAGCAAACTTTTGCATCAGACTTGGATTGCACTGGGCGTTTTCCCTAATCCTCATTCTTTGATCACCAGCCTCTTCCGGATCCATTTGCTGGGTGCAAAGCTCCTGCTCGATGGTAAATGTGTCCGTTAATTCGGAAACAGTAGGGACCGTATCCAGGAGGCGGAGCAATGTTAGCTCCCATGGACGCAAACGCCAAAGCACTATTTATTGATCTTATGTTGTCCATGAAATTTTTCGAATGTTGATGCTATTCTTTCGTTAATTGCTGAATAGCAGGGGCTGATCTTATAGCATCTAATTTTACTTTGCCTTTATGATGGCTGTTTTGCCGCATAATGTTTTACATAACAAAATTCGCAAATACTGTCAATGGAACCACAGTTATGAGCGACTACATTTGGTTCTACAACGTTAACTGCGTCAAGAACAGCTTGGTTTCTGGTTCGTGTATATTGTCTGCAATCTGATGTCATTCGCGACCTTGTGCGATTTGTTCTGACGTCATGTTTGCAATTCCGTGTCGTTCCCGACTTCGTTCAATTTGCTGAGGAGTTATATTTGCTACGCGATGACGATTCCGATTGCATTCTCTTTGCACAGCAGATATACTTTCCCGATGGGCCCTTTCTTGCTCCGCCTTTCGTCTTTTTGCTGCTTCTATCTGGAAAACTACTTCCTCAGCAGATTTTTTCCGTTTAAGAGGCATATTTGCAGTGTTGTTGTTAAAACTCAAGCAAAACAAAGTCGATATTTTGAGACAAATGAAACCACATTGCCCGAGGTTGGACTATGTGGTTTAGTTTGCTGATTATGAGTAAACAGTCCCTTTTTAAATATATCAAATTTAACCTTACATTTAATTTGTCCGATAGCAAACTAAATTAGCAGAAACCCACACTTCTATGGTCTCTGTAGATTGGTGAGTGATTTTCTTCATGCTTGCTCTTGACGAAGCCAGAAGAGAGTCAGTCATCGATCTGCTTCCCTGTGTTCTTCTGATATTCTTGTTTTCACTTGTTTGGAGCTTGTTTGCTTTGGGCGGTGGGGTTTGTTGCGTTTTTTCTTCTGGTTGGTCCCGGTTTTAATAATGTTTTATTTTCCTCCTATTTTTTTTTATTTCTTGTTCGGGTTTTGCGTTTTTTAGTATATATATATACACTGAGAGGCCATTTTATTATGGTCACCTGACAGTTTTAAGGAAATGAGCTATGGCTGCATGCTGTTGCTGCCAGAGGGTGAGGCTAGTAAAAAAAGGGAAAGCTTCGTGCTTGCGACAGTAATAGAAATGATTTTTGGGTGACGAGATGAGTAAAAAATGCGATTCGACGGACTTTCAACGTGGAATGATTGTAGGAGCTCGGAGCCATATAGAGATAGTATCACCGAAACCGCCGCATTCGTGAAATGTTCCAGAGTAGCTGTTGTTAAAGTGTCTAAAGACTGGACTGTCAGCCAAAAAACTGGGTCTCTACGTGCAACGTGTGGTCGTCATCGACTCGTGAATGCTTGGGCGGAACGGAGAGTGTCCAGACTGGTAACATACAACAGAAGGGCAACAGTGCAGCAAATTATAGACCATCTTAATCAAGGATCCCCTCAAATGATCTCTGCAAGCACTGTTCGCTGTACACTGCATCGGATGGGATATGGCAGCCGAAGGCCTATTCGAACACCTTTGCTGTCTGCAGTTGTTAACAAGAGAAAACGTTTCCAGTTCGCACAGGAGCACAAGGATTGGACAGTCGATAATTGGAAACAAATTATGTGGTCCGATGAATCACGTTTTCAGTTGCACCATGTCGATGGCCGAGTGAAAATTTGGCGGAAACAGCACGAAAGCATGGACCCCTAATGCATTGCTACAACCCTTCAAGGTGGTGGAGGCAACGTTATAGTTTGGGGAATGTTTTCCTGGTATGCTTTGGGCCCTTTAATTCGTGTTGATCAACGTCTGACTGGCACATCATATCTAAACATCGTTGCGGACCAAGTGCATCCTGTCATGTGGATTGTTTATCCCAGTGGCGATGTCTACTTTCAACAAGATAATGCGTCCTGCCATAGTGCTCGTATTGTACAGGATTGGTTTCTGGAACATGCCGATGAGTTTACTTTGCTTAGGTGGCCTCCACAATCTCCAGATCTCAACCCCATTGAGAATTTGTAGGATGAAGTTGAACGAGCCATCAGACAGCTGGATCCACAACCCTGCAGTCTCACACTCCTGGAAAGTGCTATTCATCAAGCATGGTCTCATATTCCACAAACCACCTATCAACATCTCGTGGAGTCCATGCCACGAAGAATCGACGCAGTATTAATGGCAAAAGGTGGCCCAACGAATTACTGAGGGGGTGGTCATAATAAAGTGGCCACTCGGTGTGTAATATACATATACACATATATACACGGCGGAAAGTGAAAAAGAACACCAAGAAGGAGACGTCTGATACCAACGAAATTTATACAGCATAATAACGTAATACAGAGGATAACGTGATCAAAACATTATGGCAAAATACAGCTGTATTTGCTGGTAAACTGAAAAATAACATTTCCATGTAACATGGTTAATACGAGGTTGAACCGCCATGAACTGCGTCACACTGTGCAATTCTGACATGGAGTATGTCGTACAGATGTTGGATGTAAGTTTGGGGTTTTGAGTTCCAAGCATCCTCAACCTGAACGCGTAAATCGGGGATGGTCGTGGCTGGCCGTGGAGACCGGATAAGTCGTTGTCCCATAAAATCCCTCACGTGCTCAATGGGGGACAAATCCGGTGAAAGTGCAGGCCATGGAAGTTGTCTCACACCCTGAAGTGCATGTTGCGTTGCACGTGCTATGTGTGGGCGTGCGTTATCTTGCTGGATAACACCACGATGGACCAACCTTACAAATGGCACAACAACGGGCTGAATGATGTTGTTGATGTATAGGAGGTGATGTTTAACGTACCCGGTACAAACACTAGCTGTGTACGAGAGTGATAGCTGATCGCTCCCCACACCAGGAGACCAAGTGTAGGCCCTGTGTGTCGCTGGCGGATGCAAGAAGGGTGGAGACGCTCCCCTGTGCGTCTGCGAACACGCATACGGCCATCGGAGGCTTCCAAGCAGAATCTGTTTTCATCGCTGAACACGACCGATCGCCATTGCGTTCTCCAGTGCAGACGTTGGCGACGCCACTGCAGCCGTTCCTGACGGTGGGCTGGAGTCAGAGGTACACATGCCAGAGGCACACGTGCACCTAGCCCTGCATCCAGTAGACGGTTGCGGATTGTTCGCACAGTCACCTCAGGTGCAACGGCAGCTCGGATGTGCGTCGCAGTGGATGTTCTGCTTGACAACGCCGCTCTTCTTATGCGTCGATCGATCCGCTCATCAGTCCGTCTGTGACTCCCGGTTCTACGTCTTCTCGTGTGGGAATGTTCCTCGGACCATCTACGCCACCATCGTACCACCACCGATACTTCCCGTCCAATTCGCTCCGCAATACGTCGATACGACCACCCGGCCTCGCGGAATCCGACTAGACGACCTCGCTCAAAGTCCGATAACTGCTGAAATCGTACACGTCTTCCATGTCCAGGCATTGTAGCTTCTTCAGGGTCTTCGCACGTGTCCGTACGCCGACGACTGATTATATTCACTTCGCCGTACTCCTTAAATACCACCGACGATAATTTGCATATTATGCCGTGCTGTGGCGTAAGCGCTCACCGGTTGGTCCCGAAATTAACATCAGACCTACGTAAACTCGACCCCATTAACATAAGTAAATTTCACGATCGTCCGCCAATTCCTTCTTGGTGTTCTTTTTTCACTTTCCGGCAGTGTATAAAACTCACAGGTTTCTGTTTTCGTCCCCACGAAAAACATCTTTTCAGTTCATTATGTTCTGAAGATTGCGTTGTTATGTGAAATAACTGCAATGCATCACAACTTATCCCATAAATATTTAATTCATTGAACTATTATTTATTTCATATTCTCTTGTTAATGTACATATATGTGTAGGAACTATTGAAGTGTCAGTGAAAAAGGGTCACAAGTCCTCTTAAATGGTTGCTTTTCTGTCATCTATGTGTTTTATACACTAAACACTAAATCCGCGAAAATGACTTCTAAAGATTTTTCTTATTTACTGGGGAAAAGATTGCCTTTATTTTTACTACTTCATTCAAAATTGCCGTCAAAAATTTCTCGCTATTTTTTTTTATCCAGTTTTACATGAAGTTTCGGCAAAAAAAAAAAAAATATATATATATGTAATGTTTTTGCTGAGGTTAGAGGCCTTCTCAGTAGCGAGCACCCCCCCCCCCTACACACAAACTGCGGGAGTTGCGGGGGCTATCAGTCCGCCCGTGCATAATATCATAGGTGCCGGCTTGAAAAATTATTGGGGGTTCCGGAAATTTTTAATCGAATTACCCATGCATTATTCAAAGTATTTAAGTCTAATTGAAATTTCATTCAGTCAGATTATCTGGCACAGTAAGACGCTTGAAGTGCTAAAATGAAGCAAATTATAGTTAATTCCAGACATTTTTTTCTTCTAGATAACTATTTATTTAATTAATTTTGCTTTTGTAGGCGCGACATTATTATATACAATACACAGATACTGTGAATTTCCAACTCAATTGCTTTATGAAAGCAACAAAAACATGTAAAACTTAGTTTAAGGTTTACCAATATTAAAAATGCCAACAAATTTTTCTTTCAAATGATTTCTGAGTTAAAATAGGAGGTTAGAATGGAGAGGATATGGTATCAGCCGCACGCCCTGCGTTTTCCGTGGGCTCCGCTTTGTATCAGCTGTGAATGTCCAGTATGCCCAACTTGGGCTGCTTCTCTACTTTTCTACGGAGAAATCTTCGACTTTGAAGATGTTTTAGAGGCACTTGTGCAGAATGTACAGTCAGGAAATAATGAGACTGAAATATGCATGCGCATAACTAAAATTTGCAAAAAATTACAGAAATGCTGTTTAGTATTTTCTAAAAAAATTAAACAAAATTATGCTTCGTAGAGCGGAAGTGCATACTGCTCATTAGCCAATCACGGCCTTTCTGAAACTGTGGGAGCCTTGTTGACCTTCAGGGACTGCTGCAGAGAGTAAGAGACGGCGGCTATCAATCTGTGCTGCAGTACAGGTCTTCAGGAAGTGACGTCACGTCACCGAATCCTCCACACCCGGAGGGCGTAAGAAACCAGATGAACAGATTTGGCTTTACCAGCGGCTGCTGATGCCTCCTTCTCTCTCTTCTATCCTCCTTGGTCCCTGACTGTCCGAAGATAGGGTGGGTCAACTGACTATACAACATATTTTCGCCTTTATCACTATGATCTCGAATAGGTTCTCGTCTCCGAATGAAAAGCTAGACTTTGTATTTTGTGGGAACCCAGACAAACCGAAGAATTTTCTTTTATAAAGGATGCAGTTTTAAATGCTCGTAAACAACGGTACCTGAGGTGTTGTCTGTCGCGTCAAATTTGATGAGCGCGAAGAAACAGTAATTCTTTTTTTAGGCACAATAAACAGTCTGAGGGATAAATTTCTATAAACACTTTCTATATATAGTAAACGCGGAATGAATAATAAAACACTTGAAGAATTGATAACGAAAAACAAAATTTATACATATACGCGTTCGTGTATTTCCCCCACGAAATACGCGCAAAAATATTTGGGGTTCGAGGAACCCACAACAAAATCATTGGGGGTTCAAAAAGTGTCTTGAACCCACGAAGTCGGCGCCTATGCACAATATAACGTATGGTGAAAATTAATTTTCAAATTCTAAAATCCTCCCGAAAATTCTTCCTGGCTGCGGCCCTACATATCAGTATTTTGTTAGATATCAATTGTCGTGATAGAGACGAATTTTCTCTACCCAGTGTTCGTGTTGCTCCCAGAACAGATTCGAATAAATTACATAAATCAAATTCTTTTTGAAGGATAAAAGGGGCAACAAATTCGTCAAGGCCTAGGATCAGAAAAGCCTTAAATCCGTCTCTGTGTCGTGAAATACCACGATACAATCTAAGTTTCAGATTTGAGGCTTTTATTTATTTATGCAGGGCGAACTCATTACGTTCGAATTATTGCTAACATCACCGCTGTTATCTTGTCTATTATTATTTGTTAATTTCTCGTAATTTGATTGGATGCGCTTTGAGAAATCGGCCTGATCTGTTGACATTCGCCAAAAGCTACTTCTTTGTTCTCAGGAGAATGGGTGTGGCAAATAAGCCGCACATCGCTTTCAACTACCTAGAAAGAAAAAAATCTTCAGACACGCCGTCGAACAAGCAGCGCTTCCGCTAGGAATGGTGATAAGCATATAACACTTCTCGCTGTCTGCCACTCTGAAGCCTGTTTCCACTTTCTCCCGCCCTTTCGTTGCTGTGGCACATGCAAGGGCTCCCCGGTGACCTACTGAACACAGCTGAACTTCCTCGTGGAAGTGCCCGACGCGTGCTACGAAGGGCACTTGGATCGTGCTACTTTATTGCATGAGCTTCGGGGCTTGTTTTAACTCTCACTTTTCGCCACAGGTTTTCCGGTCAAGCATATTCTTCGCGGGAAATACCGACTCAGTTTTACTGTTAGATCTAATCCCACGACAGCATTGATTCCGGTTTTGTTGTCCAACAAAGTCCGACGAGTCCTCCAGGTTCGGCAAACGCTCTCTGCCGGTAAACCAGTAAGGGCGAAAAAATAAGCTATAGACTGGCGAAACGGTGAATTATTAATGGTGTGAAACAGCTGATATTAAAATTTGGAATTCTATTGGTTTCCTGGAGGCGCTGTATGAGTGCTTCCAGCTAGGTATGTCTAATAATGACATCGCGATAAGAATTTACAAACCCAGAGAAAAGGAATAATTCAAATTCAGTTTGAATAAATTCACACGCTGATCATGACACGTGTTCAGCAAAATTCTGAGTTATGGACGCTAATGAGTATTTTTGTCTGCACCGCATTCACATATTGTCCAACAGTTGGCGTCTTTCACCGACCTCAGGGCTTTGATCGATTGATGATTCCGAAGATCGATTTTCACAATGGAGAAATGAAAGCCGTGGATGAGGGCGAAGAACGTCTTGCAGTCTTTGAACTTACCTGGGAGCCTACAAATTCCACATTAGATGACAGTCTGACCGTTTATGGTGCAGATCTCAACTGGGACTTTCTCGTCACCGTGGCTTCAGACAACACTGAAATATTGGAAGTGGTAGACTCACCTTACCAGACGTGCGTACGGTACGAAGGGACAAGCAACAATGTCACTTTCAGTGTAAAAGGAGTATTTCTTGGATACACCAAAATCATTGCGTCGCTTGATGCTGCTCCCGTAGGATGTCTGCAGCTGATCCGAGATTTTTCAGAATCTGGGGACGTATTTAAGCTGGAGTTCAAATCTCGCAAGTTCGCGTTACCTGTCAGTGTGGTTCGACCACCGTCTTATTTGGTGCATGTGGTTACAGGCATCATGGTTACATTGGTTACGTTCAGCTTTATCAACATGGGCGTTCAAGTTAATATGCAGAACGTTGGTAAAGTCCTAAAGAAACCTATTGGTCCTTGCATTGGATTCTTCTGCCAATTCTTCTTCATGCCTCTGGTAAGTAAATTAAAATTTATTTTAATTGCATTAGCACGTTACGACGTCTGGATGCATCTTAAAGTTGTATCCTGCTTTAATTTGTTCCTGAATGACGCATAAGCGTAGTGTTTCGTAATTCTCAGGGCATGCTCAACAAAAACAAACAAGAAAAAAAAAAAAAACCCAAAGACGTTTATGCACTAATTTTCTTTAAAGTGAATAAGAAAACAAATGAAAATGTTATTTTTAATCTCTAACCAGGAGTAAACTTTTGAAATAGTGCCGTTTTTGATTCAGTACTCAGGCTTGTTAGTTAATTTTATATATTACCAACAAAAAATGTTATTGTTTTCTTTCACGTTTTTCGTGATGATCGTCTCATTTCCCCAGTTGATTTGAAAAATGTTTGCTATGCTGAATTCAGTATATAATTATAATGGATATAAATAACACATTACAGAATGTATTGGTGCTAAAATAATATACTCAACAAACACCATTTCAAAAGTGTGTGTATTGAGTATATTAATTTTGATTTTTAATCTTTGGCTGATGCTAAAGGGAAGAAACATCTTATTCCATAAGTTCTAAGTACGATATACAAATAATTGAGGAAAGATAATTTAGGTTGCCCTCGCAGAAATCTGGGCATACTGAGCATCATGCGCTGATTTCTAAGGGGGCATGCTTAAGCAACCCAGCATAACTGTAGTCGGCGCCTGTGTCATACCCATAAGATATGATAGAAGTCTGAAGGAAATTCAGTCTTTCCCAATTCTTTTCATTTTACATTGTTATGAACATTTGAAAGCATGCGAATAAAAGGAGTTTTTTTTTGTTTTGTTTTACATGCTTTTAATGACTTTACGGGCTAGCAGGTGACAACTTTCTGTCACAACGTTTGTAGCTTCGCGTCTGCCTTTAGCGTTTCCAAACCGTAGCAACGTCGTAGGCATTGGCGTAACAGCAAATTTTCGCTCGCTTCTGCTTTATCTGCAAAACTAACAAAGAAAATAAAAATACATTTCTTTTAACTTTCCAAAACATTTATTTCATTAAAAGAAATTGTTATATTTTATAGATAAATAAATTATAGATATTCAAATAAAAATATATTTCTTTCTCCTCTTTGCATTGGCAAAGTCCCTAATCTGATACAAAACAAGTTCTATAGAGACGCATCCAGGCAGCTAGCTACATAAAATTATTGAACTTTATTATTAGAAATTCTGCGAGTTCTTTTATCGAATTTATTAATTTAATTTCATCTTTTATAAAGCTATTTGAAACTATTTGCAAAAGTTGAAGGGAGAAATTTTTTCTTAGATTTTTATCATATACCTAGTTTTTGCAAATTGTCTGCGTTTTTAAGATATCCCTTTCGTTACTGTAAGCAAGTTCTTAATTGACAGTTTTTTGTATACCAATAAATCTTTCTCTAATATGTGTAATACATATGTCTAAAATTCTGTATGATACATTTATCCTGAATGTGTCTTCAGCTGTTTTAAATCTGTAATACAATGTTTGGCATCATGCCAACAACGTCTCCTCCACTGCTGACGCCATAGCAGACGAACAAACTTGTGAAAATGCCTTTTTATCTTTCTCTAGCTTGCTCTTTACAGTTTTTCTTTCCGCTTATAATTCTCACCCAAGGCCAAGCGATGGTGGCATGAGGCGGCAAGGTGTCCGGCTAACGTTAATTTTTTTTTGTAAATTTTGGGACGTCATTTCGACACTTAAAGTGTACAAACAAAAGGTGGCATTTACGCAAATCGCCTACTTTTTCCCTGCTCTCACCTTTTTTTTTTTTTTTTTTTTTATGTCGGTGGATTTGAATTGAAATTTTATTTTCTTAGTCCTTTTCAGACCAGTGGTATCTAAGGAAAAAAAAAAAAACACAGCGGCGAAAAGATAATGTGAAACAAACGCGGAATAGTTGGCCCTCAAAATTTTCAAAACCAGTTTAGAATTTGATTCGTTCTTATCATTTGGTATTTTTTTATTAAATTTTGGTTCTTAAAAAATGAAACCAATTTGCATTTCAGTTGCTGAATTTAGGCAATTTCAAATAAAAGAAAAAAATGTTATGTGGAAGTCAGATCCTAAGAATGTAAAGTTTTTCTTTAAATATGCTACTCTGCCATTATATACGATTCCAAATATTCTGTGTGAATAATAAGAATCTGTAGCACCAAATACCACTTTTACTAAGGTTATGGTGTGGGAATAGCCGACATGTTTTTTTTTATTTTTCTGCTTTTCATTTTTCCTTTCGGATATTAACGATACGTAGGCGTCGAGGATCGTAGCCAATCGCTCATACCTTATTTGGGGTCACTGATTCCGAGAGGGCCTGCGCCGTAAGCCTCCTGCGAGTCTCGGGCTCAGCTCGAGACCCGCAGGAGGCTTATCCCGAAGCCAGCGCTTCTGATCACTGAACCACGGGAATGGACTGAGGGAATTACTTTTGTTGTAGTCTCAGGCAAGTTTAGCAGAAATGCCATTCTCAACCTTAAAAAAATTGTTGCTCTGGCTACATGCCTGTTTAATTCTTATGTTTTGATTTCCCTTTTAGGAGTACTGTCTTAACCTAAGGAGGAGCCATCGCCTATACCGCTTTCTTTTTTGAGGACTGCCATCTTGATAAATGAGTTCCCATTCTCTTTACACTAAAAATCTGGTATTCCTGAGACGCCATATTGTTTGATCTGAGGGTTTAGTTTCATCCTTACAGTGCTAACATTCGGGTATGATACGAATATGCTTGAATATAAAACTCAGTATTCCCTATTTTTGCATGCATGTTAATCTAAAAAAATTCCTTTGTCCTGCTTTTCTGTCCAGCTCAGTGACAGATTTAGAGTAACTGTGGCACTGCGCTTAACATCGGTTTTGGGGCCCCTCACTTTGCCCCCCCATCCTTCAAAAATAGCATTTTTTTTGTCGCGTACCCGGCTTCCTCCCCCCCCTTTTTATTTTGCATCTCAAATAAATTCAAAATTTCAACAGAAATATACATTTTGGATTCCCCCTGACAGGATTTGACTATTTTCACGGTGGAATCTGTGTGCCAAACTGCCTGTCTGTTTGGTTTATTGCCGCCATAATTCAAAAACTTTTACAGCTGTCAAGACTAAATTTAATATTTAGGGGTTTTGTGATACCCTCAGAGAGAAGAAATAGCGGAAGTCACAAGTGGAGAGCCTTTAAGGAAGAAAAATCAGAACTTTTGTCTGATACATAGTGCTCGTATTTAACATGTTACTTACGATTAATTTATGGCACTGCTTTAATTGCCATTTATGTTACGTGCAATGTGGGATCTGCTGTCGCATATCAGCAAATTCCACCGCACTGACAGTTTCTCTAAAGAGCTCGAACATGGATAAAACATCGATTAGCATGTCTTGTAAAACTAGCCTTTTCAATGGCATTTTACCCATATGGTAATAACCTTGTGATTGCCACTTAAAAAGAAGTTTTAAGGGAAAGATTGGCGTTCATGTTAAATACCCAACTAAAGAGCAAAATGTTCATTACATTCTAAGTAAATCTACCAGAAATAACATTTTCAGTCTCTGAGCTCAGTTGTAATTAGTATTAAATATTACTACTATCAAATGAAAGCTTGGCGAATCTATATACAAATTTACACCACGAAAATAAACGGATTTACTTCGATATAAGCGTTCCTTACGTACTTTCAAAATGATTTTTAGTTAGCCTGCATTCAGTTAGTAAATTAATGCTTGTAGATTCCGTACTTCGAGTTCGGGCGGAACCATGCTCATGACTTTATTGCGTTCCCTCCAAATTTCGTATGCTGTTTCGACCTGAATTATTTGGTGCATGAAATTATTCCTCTTAGGGATCATAAAGGTCTTTATTCGGGAATATGTGCATGACGCCTATTAGGCGGTAAATAATGATAAGGTAGAAAACATGATGTGTATAACCTGTGATGGTAAGGTAGGACTAAGCCCTGCCCACTGTTCGACTCCCTTCCACAATTTTCTAGCAAAATTATACTCTATAAAAAGATGAACTCTATTTTCTATTGCTCCACAGAACCAGAAATATGGCGAAGTGTCACCCTGCCATCGATGTTTTCTTTCTCTGATTGGGAGTACGTCATGGGCAAGTTTAAAAGCAAAGTCACATCTTGAAGGGTAAAACAGTAGATCGATTTTGAGATGTTTTGCCAAGCAATCGTTGAATCAAACTCTACTGGAACATTAAATTCAAGGTATTTGCTTCAAATTTTTTTTCACTTAATCGTGCAGATTCTAATTAGTTCAAATTCATTAGATTCGCCCACCTTGATTCAGTAACACCTTTTTTTTTTTTTGCAGAATTTGAAATATATTCTATCAAAATTCTATAGTATTGAACAGGGCCGGTGTAAGCTTTTCTTATCTGAAGGGTGAGGCTTGAAATTATGTCCCTTTGAGTTAAAAAAAGTTCCTCTCAAATAATACATAGTTTTTACTTTCTCATACTTCCGTTATTGGAAAGTATTATGATCGTTCAAAAATCTCACTTCCAGTTTTAGACATAATTTTACTAAAAATATGGAAAATGTCCAAGAGTCAAGTAAAACGTAAAAGTTATGTGAACGCCGGCAACACACTTCCCAGAAATGCAGAATGAAAAATGGACCAGTACAGAACAAGTGAGTATTAGATAGCGAACGTAACAATAAGAAGACGCTTTCAGGGTAGGGCTTGGAAAAATTCCCTTCAAGGTCAAACTCTCACAGGAGCTTTCTGCGATAAAGCGCAAATTACTAATTTGTTCTTCATTGCTACGGCGCTGCGTATTCGTAAAGTTCAGGTATATTATATGCCTCCCTCATGTGTTCCGGGCTATTCCTTTCATGCATATTAGTGTTCGTACTTCACTGTGCAGGTTTCTCTGTGAAGTACCGTGCTTAGTTGCGTAGAATACTGTATGCTGCTAACTAAAGTCCTCAAAAAAGAAAATACTGAAGTGTATAACTTTCTTTTTCGGTTACAACTTTAAGTAAATTTATTCACACGTGCATTTCTATTTTTTACGTCCCTCAAAGCAGCAATTTACTCCCCTGGATTGACCATTGCCCTCCCGTTTGTTTCGGCCCTGGTACTGAATAACAATATGAACAATAAATTTAAGATAAACAGTAAGAGATGAGCACAAAAATACACCAAGTTAATGAGGTTAGGAACAAATCCGTAGATTTTTTATTGGTGTAGGAAAACAAGTTGGTATGGCCGAGCTTTCGCGCACAAACGTGTGGCTTTGTCAAGGCTGATTTATATCTGACTAATGCGGAGAGAATCAACATTAATCGTTCACATTTACGATCAATGTTGATTCTTTCGGCATTAGTTAGATCAGCCTTGACAAAGCCACACGTTTGTGCGCGAAAGCTTGGCCATACCAACTTGTTTTCCTACACCAGTAAAAAACCCTACGGATTTGTTCCTAATCTCAACAATAAATTTGTTTTTTTGAGCACATGAGTTTTTCTAAAACTGTTCTTCAGTAAGACACAGTAAAGCCAGAGATGGATTTGACTTTTCTGCTTTAATAAGCACAGATTCGGAAATCTGTACTCCATTTCCTTACAGAGATTGAAACGGGTCACGGGTCGACAAATTCTTGTGGGTCAAACGGGTCGAGTCAAGGGGTTCCTGACCCGATTTCAACCCGGTTTTTGTTTAAGTTTTATTTTTGACATGAAAAAAAATATTTCAAAGAAAACTGTGTACTGTGGAATTTTGTGCTCGATACTGGTGCCAGTGGGCTGAAAATCGAGTTGTCGTGCAAAAATATTGTCTCTTTCTTAAGGTAACGAAGATTTCCACCGACGGACGATACGGCGCCGACGCTAGTCGTACCGACACCATATCGCAAAATGATACTTCCTTTGAGTTTGTTTTCAGTCCGATTGTCTGGAGCAAGGTACAGGCAAACGCCTGTCATCCGCTTCTCTGCTGATTAACTCTTACACCCCACGCATTGTAAGTCAGAGTTACTTTACACATAGCATTTTTGCATTGAGCATTCAGAGATTTTCGTTTGGTATGCTAACATCTCGTTCCCATTGCACGTCGTGTCGGAATTAATGCCTTATTTGTTAATATGGATGAATTTAATATTAAAGAGATTAAAAAAGTCGTTGAGGCCAACAAATACGTGCTTGTTGAAAACAAAAAGGAAAAGAGCAAATCCTGGAAGTTGTTTCGTCTCATTAAGAAACCAGAATATGTTTCACAGCAACACCAACTTTCACAAGCTTTTGATGAGTTGAAAGTTTCCAAAATGTGAATGCTGATTTCATGAGTGCCCCTTCCTTCTGAGGGGCAATGATGAAATCAACATCCACATTTTGGAATCTTTCAACTCATTAAAGCTTTGTGAAAATCGGTGTTGCTGTGAAACATATTCTGAAGCTTGATACGTTATAAAAAAAAATCCAGCGGAAACTGAAATTGAGCTTACAAGTTACTTAATTCAAAAATTTTGACTACAGCGCCATCAGAATTAAATGGAACAGCCATAGGTGGCGGAGCCTAATATTTTCAAGGGGTCCAACTTCTCCGAGAGTGAAAACAATTTAAAAAAAAGTAAGGAGAAAGAGAGAGAAATAAAACAACGTAGGGTAGATGAGTATATACTCGTAAATATCATCATCAACCATTGTCAATCCACTGCTAGACGAAGGTCTTGCCAAGTACTTTCCACAACTTTGTCTTGAACCTGTCTCTTCCAAGTCACTCCAGCAGGCTTTCGTATTTCATCCACCCATCTTCTACGTGGTCCTGTTCTGGGTCTTTTCCTGTCCCTTGGTATTATATCTAATATTTCAGTTGCTTAAGCACGGCCAGTTTTTCTAGCAATATACCCAGCCGATTTTGTCACTTGAGCGTCTTCACCTTGATCATGACGTCATAAACTTTTTTCCATTCCCTAATCCATGTGTTACTCTTCCTATCTTTCTTGATTACACCAAGCATGTACCCTTCCATAGTTTTTTGAGTTGTTTTCATCCTCTGTATGTCTTTATCAGTTAAGGTCAATGTCTCTGCTCCATATGTAAGAACTCGAAGGATGTATTGATTAAATACTTTCTTCTAAGACATTATGGCAAATTGCTCTTGAAAAATGAATTGTTTCTTCCAAAAGCTATCCAACTAAGTTTTGTACTCCTATTTACCTGGGCGAGTCAAACGTTTGTCACATTTTGAGCTCCACATAATGTTGGGCCTCCATTCCTGTGCGAAACTCGCTCCACCGTCGACTGCCTACAGTGATGACGTGGAACAAAAAGGCTAATGATGTGTGTTTGTTTAGCACGGAGCCACATTGCGTTATCAGGTGAGTAGTGAATGGAGGTCGATAAACGCACTGTTTGAGTGCGCCTGTGCCATTATTGAAAAAACGGGTTAAACGCGGCAGCAGCGAGACAAATTTCTGCACTTGAAGGCGAGAAAACAGTGGACAGCAGCACTGCACAAAAATGGTTACAACATTTCAATGCTGCGGACATCAGTTTCGAACACAAGTCGAGGTCAAGAAGTTCATCGATCACTAACACCGACACCATGGCAGAAGCTGTGACAGCGATCCCCGGTGCCAATACACGACAAATGGCAGCTGAGGTGGTGTCTTCCCAATCCATTTTTGTTCGTCACCTGCACAAGCTTGTTTTCTCCTCCAGATGCCATGGGATGGTTCCCCATGCGCATTTTAACCCCAGAAGGCGAAACAAGGTGCTGCTCTCTGTCGAAGATTGCTGTCAAATCCACAGGATGATAGGTTTTGTCGTCGTATCACCACAGACGATGAAAAGTGTATAATCTTACGTTATCCTACCACTGGGCACCAGTGGCTATGGACACACCAGGAAGTACAGCCAGTGGCACAAAGAAGAAACCTCGGGTGGAAAGTCATGCTGTGCATTTGGTGGATTTGTGAGGGTCTCCTACACTGGGAACTTGTGCCAGATATTCAGCTCCGGACGGAATCTCTATGTGAAATAACTGCCGCTACCCGGCACTCATCAACAGAAAGCGACCGTGGATAATACCCATAGGACATACCTACAGAATGGTCCTCCTGAAACTATAGGAATTGGAAGGGGTTGTGATAATACCCCATCTTCCATACAGTTCTGACTTGGCCCCATCCGAATGCCACTTGTTTCGCTCCATGGACTATTTCCTACGAGGAAGGCACTTCGCTTCATTGGTGGATGTGGAATCTGACATAAGATAGTTTCTGTCCTTAAAACCTGCTAAGTGGTACCGCCGTGGGAATGTGGCTCTGGTGGAACGTTGGCAAAGAACTGTGGCAAACAACTGCCTGTACTTTGCAGAATGAAGTGAGCGTTTTGAATAAATAATAAATAAATAAATACATCGCTCTTTCCACGTTCCAGAAACACACAGCAACCGAAAAATTGTTTTTCAGCCAACCGCTGTGGAATTGAACCAACAGAACTCTCGATATCGCGCCGAGTGCGTTACATTTACGCCACGGTGGCCAACAATCCACGGTGCTACGTGTATTTAAGTCAGCTTCGGACATCATAAATCCGTAAGATGGGCTCAGCTACTGAGACGTCTCCATCTGGTGGGCATAAACGACACTAGCTATATATATTATGGCAGTTAAATCCAACGGGCGAGATCCAGGTGAAAATACTCCAAATACGTGGCGACAGTTAATAAAGAAATAAATACATCGCTCTTTCCACGTTCCAGAAACACATAGCAACCGAAAAATTGTTTTTCAGCCAACCGCTGTGGAAATGAACCCACAGAACTCTCGATATCGCGCCGAGTGCGTTACATTAAGGCCACGGTGGCCAACAATCCACGGTGCTATGTGTATTTAAGTCAGCTTCTGACATCATAAATCCGTAAGATGGGCTCAGCTACTGAGACGTCTCCATCTGGTAGGCATAAACGGCACTAGCTATATATTATAGCAGTTAAATCCAACTGGCGAGATCCAGGTGAAAATACTCCAAATACACACACACACACACACACACACACACACACACACACACACACACACACACACACACATATCATCATCATCATCATTGTCAACCATTATCAATCCACTGCTGGACGAAGGTCTCCCCAAGTTTCCTCCACAACGGTCTGTCTTGTGCCAGTCTCCTCCATGTCACCCCTGCATACTTTCGAATTTCATCCACCCATCTCCTATGTGGTCTTCTTCTGGGTCTTTTCCTGTCCCTTGGAATCCAATCTAAAATTTCGGCTGTCCATCGATGATCTGTCCTTCTGGCAGTATGTCCAGCCCATTGCCATTTCAGGGATTTAACTCTGATCATGATGTCTTCCACTCTTGTCATTTTTCGGATCCACGAGTTCCTCTTCTTATCTCTCCTGGTTACACCAAGCATGCACCTCTCCATGCTGCTTTGAGTTGTCTGCAGCCTTTGTATGTCTCTTTTAGTTAAGGTCCACGTCTCTGCACCATACGTAAGCACTGGAAGGATGCATTGATCAAACACTTTTCTTTTAAGACATAATGGCATATTGCTCTTGAAAATTATGCTGTTTCTTCCAAAAGCTCTCCAGGCAAGTTTTATACGCCGATTAATTTCTTCATCAATGTGACCCTCACTTGATATCTGCTGTCCAAGATAAACGTACGTGTCTGTTATCTCCAGCTTTTCTCCATCAATCGATAAATCTTCATTTCTTGTAAAAGCATTGAACATCACTTTTGTCTTCTGAAAGTTCATTTTTAATCCCACTTCTTTACTCTTGTCAGCAAGTTCCTGGATCATACTCTGCAGCTCTGATGGGGTAGTTGCAAAAATGACTACGTCATCAGCAAAACGAAGGTGGGTTAGATAATCTCCATTAATCTTTATCCCCTTGTTTTCCCAGCTCAGCGACTGAAAAACACCCTCCAATGTGGCATTAAAGAGCTTCGGAGATATGGTGTCACCTTGTCTCACTCCTTTCCAATTTTTACGTGTGTTGTATTTTCAAACAGCCTAATCTTTGCATTTGCATTTTCATAGATGTTATTAATAATATTAATGTATGCATCTTCAATACCGCAGGTTTTCAGAGCCATTGTAACTGCTGATGGTTTCACCGAATCAAAGGCTTTTTCATAATCGATAAAAAGCCATGCACAATGGAAGTTCATATTCCCTCGCTCTTTCAATTAGTTTCTCTCAGCACGTGGATATGATCTATTGTGCTGTAGCCACTCCTGAATCCAGCTTGTTCTCTCGGTTGAGCCATGTCTAGTGCTACCTTCAAGCGGTGTGAAAGAACTTTAGTGAAGATTTTATAAACTACTGATAGGAGGCTGATAGGTCTGTAGTTTCCGAGATCCTCAATGTCACCTTTCTTATGTAGCAGGATCATTGTAGCGGTGTTCCAATCCTCAGGAATCTTTCCTTCATTAAGGCATCGAGTGAAAATTTGGGCGAGTACTGTTTCGATTTCTCCACTTGCTTCTTGTATGATGTCTACAGTAATTCCATCTTCTCCTGGAGCTTTTCCTCGCTTCATGTTCTTGATTGCATGTGCAACTTCTGCTGGAAGGACTGGAGGAACTCTGGTACTGGTATCTTTCATGATGTCTGGAGTGCATATATCATCCCTTTCATATAATTTGGAGTAGAAATCTTTTCACTCTTGTCAAAATTTCGCCTCTATTTCTTGTTACAGAACCATCTTCTTTTCTCAGTGCCATAATCTGTTTTCTTCCCTTACTGAGATGTCCCTTTGCTATCTTTAGGCTTTGGTTGTTTTCAATTGCTTTCCTCACTAGTTCACAGTTGAATTTCCTTACGTCTTCAGTGATACTTTTTCGTACTGTCTTGCATAGCTCTATATATTCCACTTTGGAAGTCACATCTTCTTTAGTTGTCCTCATCTCTCTTCTTTTTTGCATCAACATTTTGGTTTTTCCTGATAATTTGTTCACATGCAACTTGTTCTTAGACCCAGCTAATTTTGTTGCTGTTTCCATAAGAGCTTTGGTTACTTTTCTGTTAACTTCAGAGATGTCCACTTCTTCCGATGTTAGGCCTTCTAAAGCAGAGAACCTGTTCTTCAGTTCTAACTTGAAGGTATTATGGTGTAAAACCTATATACTAATCTGCCTCTATCAGATATAATCACTACCTTTAAAGAGCTGTATGCAGAATTTAAACTTAACCAATTTGTTAATGTAGGAACTTGGAACTCTTATCTCAATTGCTGCATAAAAAATAACCATATCTTATATAATAATACTCTCTATAAGCAAGTGAACGGTATTCCCATGGGAACATCAACGTCCACGAATATCGCTAATCTATTCCTGTTCTTTAAGGAATATAAATTCATTAAAAATCACCCCACCTGCTCAGATAACTACCTTTACACTTTTAGATATATTGATGATCTGCTGTGTATCAATAATTCAGAAGTTATAGAGAGTGATTTTGATAATATCTATCCTAGCTCTCTTAACTTATGTAAAACCAACCACAGTAATCAGGAACTTGAGTTCCTAGACTTAAGCATTAAGCTCAACAAGAGGTAACCCATCTATTAGCCTCTTTGATAAAAGAGTTAATTTTCCTTTCAAAGTAATTAAATATCTACACTGGAATAATAACATTTCCAACCAAAGTAATTGAGAATGTACTAATTTCTCAGGTCCTAAGAATTTCAAGAATTTGCAGCAACAATTTGGACTTCAATTACCACATTAATATACTATTAGAAAGTTTTCTAGAGAACGAAATTCCTTCTTCTTTCATCAAAAGAACTTTAAGAAAAATTATTCTGAATAATAGAGTAAGGTTGGCAGATCTGCTTTAATTTTCTACACAGTTAATAATATGATTCTGACCAATCAAAGCCGTAAGGAAGTTGGCTAGAGGATGCCTATTAACTACCTAAAGGAACCTTAGTGCTATGGATATGACGGTCCTATTAAAACAAAAAATTAAATAATATAAACAAAATCACAAAAAAAGCTTAAAAATCTGTTTATAAAAGAAAATAAAAACAAATAAAAAAGAAAACTAGTTATTCATCACTAGGATAGCTATACTAAAAATAGTAAAACCAACATTAAAATTAATAAGATTCTGATTAATCTATAGAAGCTCACTAAGGTGATTTAATACATGCAAAGATTATTAAATACACTACTCGAGTATTTTATAATATTTCTCATGTATTCTGGAGAGTTAATTCTGCTCTTTCTGATCCATACAGATCCACAGTCTTAAGTTTATATATTTTTTCTCTGGTTAAAATCTCTGCGTGTTGGTTTCTTGCTGTATGAGGAGGCCATCAGCCCCACCCTCACTGCCCCCCAGCGACTAGGGAGTGGCGGAAGAGGTCAGCCATGTTCTCCTCTTGTGAGGAGAAAGGTTTTTGTCACACAAGAGGTAAGCTCTCTTCCTTGTTTTTGGGTTCTAGGTGTTATAAGTTCAATGTTTGTACTTCATGTACTTTTTCTCTGTTGTTTTTTAGCTTTTCAGCTTTTAGGCACTGGCTTGTCTGTTAACATTTTTGCGGGTTTTAACTCTTTCTTTTCTTTGTAACTTTGCGCGTCTTTTGGGGGTACCTAGGAACAGAAGATGGCTAAGCTTGTTCCTTTTCTATGCGCTGTATTTTCAAAGTAGTTAAGTTCTTAATAACTAATTAATTATGCACTTAAAGCACTGCTGAAATACTTTGTACATATTGCAACTAACTGTTTAAGGTATATAACTTTCACAAAGTTTTCTTTAGTTAATTATTGTCTTTAACTTATTCTCGTTTTCGTGCTGTCATAAGTTGTAGAGTAGGGGTTTTAGACTCAAGTTTTCTTTCAAAATTCTGTTTGTTAAAAATTAATATTTCCTTTCTTAATTGCAATGTAAAAATTTGGATTTCTTTTGCATTGATTTTCAGGTTTAAATTCTCTCTCAAACGAACTTGGCAATTCGTTATGGCTGAAAATCATTTCTAATTATTATGTCACTCTCACAGCTTGAGTTCTCTTTAATCTTCTTCTCTCTGTTTAATAGTAACAGATGAAGAGCATGGGTCGGGCCAGGAAGGTTAATGGATGCAAGCGAAATTGTTAACTAGTGCTAGGTCATGCAACTCTACGGAGGACATGACATATATATATTTTCTAAACTATTTTAAATGGGAATGTTACTTGCATCTATGGCCTTGCAGAAACCCATTTCCAACTAGGTCTTTGTGGAAGTGAGAAAATGCAGAGTTTTTGCTGGTCCTTGATAAGGCCAAGGCTCAGTATTCTCGACACCTTCTACATTCAATTGTTTTATTTTATTTTTTTATCTTTTCTCATTTTACTCACACAGGTAGATACATAACCTTTTCTATGTTGTACTAGGTGTGAGTCAAAATTATATATGTATTTTTTTGCTTAGATATCTTCTTAATAGAATATATATATATATATATATATATATCATCATCATCATCATTGTCAACCATTATCAATCCACTGCTGGACGAAGGTCTCCCCAAGTTTCCTCCACAACGGTCTGTCTTGTGCCAGTCTCCTCCATGTCACCCCTGCATACTTTCGAATTTCATCCACCCATCTCCCATGTGGTCTTCTTCTGGGTCTTTTCCTGTCCCTTGGAATCCAATCTAAAATTTCGGCTGTCCATCGATGATCTGTCCTTCTGGCAGTATGTCCAGCCCATTGCCATTTCAGGGATTTAACTCTGATCATGATGTCTTCCACTCTTGTCATTTTTCGGATCCACGAGTTCCTCTTCTTATCTCTCCTGGTTACACCAAGCACGCACCTCTCCATGCTGCTTTGAGTTGTCTACAGCCTTTGTATGTCTCTTTTAGTTAAGGTCCACGTCTCTGCACCATACGTAAGCACTGGAAGGATGCACTGATCAAACACTTTTCTTTAAGACATAATGGCATATTGCTCTTGAAAATTATGCTGTTTCTTCCAAAAGCTCTCCAGGCAAGTTTTGTACGCCGATTAATTTCTTCATCAATGTGACCCTCACTTGATATCTGCTGTCCAAGATAAACATACGTGTCTGTTATCTCCAGCTTTTCTCCATCAATCGATAAATCTTCATTTCTTGTAAAAGCATTGAACATCACTTTTGTCTTCTGAAAGTTCATTTTTAATCCCACTTCTTTACTCTTGTCAGCAAGTTCCTGGATCATACTCTGCAGCTCTGATGGGGTAGTTGCAAAAATGACTACGTCATCAGCAAAACGAAGGTGGGTTAGATAATCTCCATTAATCTTTATCCCCTTGTTTTCCCAGCTCAGCGACTGAAAAACACCCTCCAATGTGGCATTAAAGAGCTTCGGAGATATGGTGTCACTTTGTCTCACTCCCTTTCCAATTTTTTTACGTGTGTTGTATTTTCAAACAGCCTAATCTTTGCACTTGCATTTTTCATAGATGTTATTAATAATATTAATGTATGCATCTTCAATACCGCAGGTTTTCAGAGCCATTGTAACTGCTGATGGTTTCACCGAATCAAAGGCTTTTTCATAATCGATAAAAGCCATGCACAATGGAAGCTCATATTCCCTCGCTCTTTCAATTAGTTCTCTCCAGCACGTGGATATGATCTATTGTGCTGTAGCCACTCCTGAATCCAGCTTGTTCTCTCGGTTTGAGTTTCCCTTCCTTCCTCCTTCCTCCATGTCCAGTGTTACCCTTCCAAGCGGTGTGAAAGAACTTTTAGTGAAGATTTTATAAACTACTGATAGGAGGCTGATAGGTCTGTAGGTTTCCGAGATCCTCAATGTCACCTTTCTTATGTAGCAGGATCTATTGTAGCGGTGTTTCCAATCCTCAGGAATCTTTCCTTCATTAAGGCATCAGAGTGGAAAATTTGGGCAGAGTACTGTTTCGATTTCCTTCCACTTGCTTCTTGTATGATGTCTACAGTAATTCCATCTTTCTCCTGGAGCTTTTCCTCGCTTCATGCTTCTTGATTGCATGTGCAACTTCTGCTGGAAGGACTGGAGGAACTCTGGTACTGGTATCTTTCATGATGTCTGGAGTGCATATATCACATCCCTTTCATATAATTTTGGAGTAGAAATCTTTTTCACTCTTGTCAAAATTTCGCTTCTATTTCTTGTTACCACGATCATCATCTTCTTTTCTCAGTGCCATAATCTAGTTTTCTTCCCTTACTGAGATGTCCCTTTGCTATCTTTAGGCTTTTGGTTGTTTTCAATTGCTTTCCTCACTAGTCTTCACAGTTGAATTTTCTTACGTCTTCAGTGATACTTTTTCTTACTGTCTTGCATAGCTCTATATATTCCACTTTGGAAGTCACATCTTCTTTAGTTGTCCTCATCTCCTCTTCTTCTTTTGCATCAACATTTTGGTTTTTCCTGGATAATTTGTTCACATGCAACTTGTTCGTTTGTAGACCCAGCAAATTTTGTTTGCTGTTTCCATAAGAAGCTTTGGTTACTTCTTCTGTTAACTTTCAGAGATGTCCCACTTCTTCCGATGTTAGGCCTTCTAAAGCAGAGAACCTGTTCTCTTCAGTTCTAACTTGAAGGTATTATGGTGTTTTTTAAGGTTGGTTATGTCAATAGATTTTGTTTGTCTTATGAGCTTGCCACGTTCAAGTTTAGTGTTCAGGTGCATCTTACATCTCACCAATCTATGGTCACTACCTGTGCTTGAACTTGTTCAGCACACTGCAAAGTCTTCTATGACAGGAATTTTTTGTTTAGCACATAATAAAATCAATTTCACTTGTCGTCCCATTTGGATGTCTCCATGTCCATTTCCTGTGTGGCTTTTTCTTGAAGAAGGAGTTCAAGATGAAAAACCCTTCTGCCTCTGCAAACTCAACGAGAGTATTTCCACGCTGGTTTCTGTTGCCGTGACCGAATTTACCTACTAGAAGTTTCATTCTGTTGCCGTTGCCCTATTTTTGCATTAGAAATACTCCCATAATTATTTTCAAGTGCTGCTTACCTTTATTATTTAGATGACAAATTTCCCTCATAAAATTCTTCAATTTCTTCTTCAGGATGACTTGTGGTGGGTGCATAAGTTTGAATAATCTGAGCCTGAGTATCTTTTTCGAGAGTTGGATAACAAGTCGTGCAGCTCTGTTCGAGAGGAACTTTCAACTTCTACAACTTTATCCTTCAGTTTCTTGTTTATTATAAATCCAACACCACTAGTTCTGCCAGATATCTGTCCCACGATAGTAGAAGAGATGTCCACTTTTCAGATTCGATGAGATCTTCTCCTTTTCTCCTTACCTCACTTAGGGCCCCCACGATGTCCCACTTGATCCTTTGTAGTTCCTCTTCCAATTCCAAGAAGCCTTGAATCAGAAGATAGGGAGCGTCCATTGTAAGTAGCCAAGGTCAGCATCAGATGGCAGCCTAGTCCGGTCCTCCGGGGATTCTTAGCACCCTCTGCCTTCATAAGTCGCACTCTTCCGCTGGCCGCTGCCTTGGCCAGGTACATTTCCAGCAGCTGCCGGAGACTGAGGGCCAAGATTTAAGTTGTGGAATCATCTTTGGAGGCGGGTTTGGCCATAACTCACCACGCTGGCCAAGCGCGGGTTGGTGAGTGTGGGACTAGAAAATTTCCTCTAATCCCGATGGTATAGTTATACCGCTATTGGCGGTCGTCAGAGCCCCTTTAGTGTGAAACAGGATGCACCACGAGAAGGCGGGGTTGACATTTGTCAAGGAGAGGCTGTGATGTTACGCATCACCTGACCTTACATCCCATATATATATATATATATATATATACCGTAGTGAACGTTATGGCTGATTCTGCATCATTCAAGTTTTTAGCTGCAAACGGGACGAACTTTTTGACTCACCTTCGCATTTTCTTCTCTATGTAGGAATTTCTCGATTTGTTCAAGGTAAATGTAGGTATCGGTCTCATCCAGATTTGCCCCATCAACTTCCTAATCGTCAGTTTGTGTAAAAGCATTGTACATGAATTTGTCAAATGCTAACTTCATTTGTAACCCCCCCTTTTTCTTGCTCTTGTCAGCAAGTTCCTTTATCATACAATCTTAGCTCTGAATGGGTACTCCCCAAAAAAGTCGTCAGCAAGAGAGTGGGTAAAATAATCTACATTAATCTTTTCCCCCTTGTATGATCCCAGTTCAATGATTGAAACACATTCTGCAAATATGGCACTGAAGAGTTTGGGAGATATGCTGTCACCTTGTCTCTCACTCCCTTTTAAATTTTTATAAGTTTTGTGTCCTCCGGACAATCGAACCTTTGCACTTGCATTTTCATAGATGTTATTAATGATGGGTATGTATTCATCTTCAATTACCGCAGGATTTCAAAGACATCAAAACTCACTGATGATTTCACAGAGATCAAAAAGCTTTTTCATAATCAACAGTAAAAGCCAGGATTTCGTATGTTCATTCTTCCTTTCGATTAATTCTCTCAGTACGTGTATATGATTAATAGTACCATTGCCGCTCCTGAATCCAGCTTGTTCTTTTAGTTAGGCCAAGACCAATTTTTCCCTCAAGTGATGTGACAGTGCCTTCCCTGAAAATGTAGTTAACAACTGATAGGAGGCTGATGGGTTTGCCGTTACCGAGGTCATCAAGGTCCAACTGTTGATGTGGCAGGATCAAAGAAGCATTGTTCCAGTTATCAAGGAAATCTTTCTTCTCTTTGAGGCATTTAGTGAAAATTTGGGCGAAGGGTATAGTTTGTTTCTCCATTGGCTTCATGTATAATACTGATGGAAATTCCATCCTCTTCTTGAGCCTTCACTGCCCCGTTTTTATATTCTTAATGGCATGAGCAACATGAGCCGGAAGGACTAGGAGGTACTACTGGCAGAAGTTGCGCATGCAGTTAAGAACATGAAACGGGAAAGAGTTCATATATATGTATACGAGGGGTTTATCAAAATAATGGAAACACTTACTGTTTGCGGAGAACCCCATAAAGAAATTACTGTTGCGCCATTGTGCAGATCTTTCATTTTCTAACAGAAATTCGTACCCAACCTGAACAGCTAGACTGAAAAAAAATATTAGAAAATGTTGAGCCTTCAACTGAAAATGTGTTAGCACCTGTCAACTGATGATATCCAGAAGGAAAGTACATTCCAAAGCCAAGTTTGTTGCCTTGTAGCATCTGCCTGCTAAATTGCAGGTCCCGTAATTTCAATAGGAGGCTAAAGGCTTAAAGAGGTGCGGCAATTGGGAAATCCCCCCCCCCTTACACACACACACCCGTTCCACCCTGTGAAATATGAAACGTGTGAAGAGTTGTAAAGTTAACGCCGAAATTTTTCATCATCCAACTGTCCAGTAAATTGCATAACTGAATTAAAAAGGGTGTCTGAAGTTTTCTTATGTTTACTGCAGCTAACAAACGTCAAGATCTGATAAGCTATAGTTATATACTACAGTGAACGACTAATTATACCTGGGATGACAACAACCATTTAGTATTGCAATTACATATCTCGGGTTAAACGGGTAAGTCTGTTTTTTAAATGGCAGGAGCCAATTCTTACTCGAGGCGCTTTGAAATTCACATCGCCGCCCCGGTGGTGCAGTGGTCTAAGCGATGGCCACTGATCATTCGTCCGAAAAGGGGGTCCGTGTTTGAATTCGGTGAAGCATATGGATGTTGTGTCGTTTGTCTTACGCTAAGCCCTGGCTCTCTCCCCTTCCCCGGAACCAGTGGCTTTAAATTAGGGGACGGGCGACTGTTTATAGCCCATTAAGTTATGCTCACGGTGGTCGTTAAACCTCCAATAAAAAAAATCCACATCCAAGCCCAGTGCCTAAACAAATCTCTTCTGAGTTTTTCTCTACCTCACGCAGGCATTGGGAATAAAGAAGACGACGGTCAAAACACAGACGTCAAGTGGAACGCCGATGGATTGTTTCTACCTTCGGCAAAAACACCATCCAGAATGCCACAAGGTGTGAAAGGCAAGCTAATTTCGATACCCTTATATTTCGACAAGTTGTTCTCGCAGCATAAGCACGCACATTCGTCCAGGATCATTTATATTCTGTGTGACAAAAGCACCAAGAAAGATCTGTTGCACAAGTAGTATATTCACCGCTTAATTTGAGTTCCAGTTCTTTTTGTTCAGTTTATTTATTTCTCAGATGTATTTAATGGGTTTTCTGATTTTGAGTAAGCCACAATCGGACTTGAAACTAATAAAAAAAAAAAAATAAAATAAAATAAAAAGGAACGCACAGAGGGAAGGAAAGAGATCTCTTCTACCTCCCTGGTTATTACTTTAAAGAAAATTGTAAAGAATTCTTTTAACTATCTTTTTTGAGGGTGAGTAGATCATGCGAAACGGTGATAAAAATTTACCCGTCTATATATTTTTTTTTATTGATTTCTTTAACTTCCCGGTAAGTTCTTGCATGTTTTTAAATGCGGATTTGAAGACTATTTTTAATTAAAAGTGGAAACTATTTTTTTAGCTTCTGAGCAACTTGCAAGACAAATCAAAACGGGATACTTTTGGAAACCTTAGGTTTTTGCTTGCGTTGAACATTTTCCTTTGGGGGAGCACTGCAATAGGGAAATTTTTGATATTTTGAAATGACCTTGTTAAGTAGCTTGTTTATCCAGCCTTCAAAAATTCTTTAGCTTACCTCATCCACCCAGGATTCGAACCCGAGTCAATTTCGGATGAATGATTAAGAAGTCAGTATAGTAAATCTCCAGCTGGATTCGATGACTGTCGGCTTCACAAATATTTCAGTTACACTCTGCATAAATTGATTTTTAACAATGATTTCCTTTGCTGCGGTGGACTCTCATCATGGTATCATCATCAGGAATAATATATGTAGGAGCCAGGCGGACGACTATTCGTTGTGATTGATCGCAATCAAGCCTTTGACTTCTCTTATACGACTGAGCGAGACCGTTCAGCAGTAGAGACGAATTGTATTTGCCAAGGCGCACCAATTGAGTATGTAGTTTCCACTTTCCTGAGAGTTTTTTTTTTTTTTTTAATTTCTTGCCTTACAAATTAAAAAACACACACACACCATAGATAATTTATTTTATTATGCCATTATTTGATTAATAATACATTTATAATGTGTTCCGTAAAAAAAATATACTAATATAATCGCTTTTGTCCACCTCATAACTCCTACTCCTTTTTTATGAAACTTTCAAAAATAAATTTTTTAGGTGATAGGTCATCAAAAATCATAATTGAAAATGCGCCGAAAAAATTTACATATTTATTTTCTAATGTATTTCCCATTAGGAGATTTAAATGTCGAATTTCGGAATGTTTGAAGTAGCAAAATAAAGAGGCTACCTCAGTTGTACAAAAAAAAAAAAAAAAAAAAAAAAAAAAAAAAAGCAAAAAAAAAAAAAAAAAAAGAAAATTCTTGATCACAGTGAATTTTTGTGTGTGTGCGGTTTTTTCTTTTCATTTAGTTGTCTAGTTTCCCGCTAGCAGCGGCTTGAGAATAATGCACATTCACCCCTGTATGTTAAAAAAAAACTTTTATACACAGCAAATTAGAACCAAATGGCTTTGAAAACATTACCTTTTTTACTTCTGAAATTCCCGTTGGCAATGCTGCATTACAAAAAAAATAATATTGTAGAATGCTCTTCTAACCAGTTAAAAAATTTGTTTTTTGGTACCTGATGGATCACAAAATATTAATTTCCCCTGTTCTTCCATTGCTCTTTTATATGTTCCCCGAAAGTCGTAGGTGTTCAGGAATCCTTGGGGGGAAGATTGACGGCTGACACGTCGAGGTATTGCTGCTTTGAACTGCCGTTTAAATTTTCAGATAACATTGTATAATCCTATTTGTTTCTAACGCCTTGAAAAATTTAGGACAGGGTATCTCATCCCTCATTTATGACCTGAATATTACGGCGAAGAGCACCCTCTGTATCCTCATTTCCAACTTGAACATTACGGCAAAGCACCCGTACTCGTCACTCACTTTAGGACACAGAACTCCAACCTCGTTTTCCCACCTGAACTTTGGAGCACAGCACCCATCCATCTTCCTCAAGCCACCTGAACTTTATAAACTTAATGGCAGTGCACCCATCCTCTTCAGCCACCTGAATTTTATAAACTTAATGACAGAGCACTCTTCCTTAGAGGGATGCGGGTGGCCTAGCGGTCAGCGTTCAAGACTGCCATGGACATAACCTCAGGTTCGATCATGGATAAGTACGAACTGTTCGAAACCGCTAAATACCCGCCTTGCGTCGGATGGGCACGTTAAGCCGTCCGGACCCCGGGTACCCCCCCCGGTAATAAATAAGGGCGTCTTCCTCCCCCTCTCTACCTCGCTTCTGTGTCACTTTCCTATTTCGGGCACTCTAGCCCAAATCTCCTAACTTCCTATTTCAAAGGGTTGTTTAAGACCCGGGGTCAGACACTCCGTTCCTAAAATCCTCTACATATGAAAAAACAAACGAAAAAATCCTTCTTCCTTAGAGGGTCTGCACGGGCCGGGTCGGGCCTTTTTTTAATTTAGAGAACAAAGCAACTGGCCGAGGCCAAGTCGACCTATTATTTTTATCGCAATGGTAAAGAAAGAAAAAAGTCGTGTACCCCGATTTCCTGGTGTGTTTAACTGTTTCATACTGACTTTACTTACTTCCATGACATAAAGCCCAGGGAGTAAGCAGAAAAGCAAGAAGAGGGCACACACACAGTGTTTTTACCAATCTGTAGGTATTAAGATGGTAAAAGTTCATTTTGAGAGCTTGTTGACAACAAAAAATATTCGACTCCTAGCGAATGTATGTGGTGTGCTGTGTGCCGTAGTGGAGTGTTGAGGGTGTCTGCAGGTGAGGTGGGGTCTGTGTGTGTTTGTATGGAGAGAGTGGGACTGACATCGATTTTTCTCCTATCCTAATCCCTGTAGGAATTGACTTTGTGTAGTGTTACAGCTTATTAGTTCAGAGAAAAGGGAGATTCTAGAAGGCGCTTAATCTTCCTTTTCTCTCTCTCTTTTTAAAGGTTATATTTTTCGATAACTGCCCAAGTTTAGTTAATATTTTTAGGGCTTACATTTAACTAAATATTTTGAATAATATCTCCATTTCATTATTTAATTTTCATATATTTTAATAAAAATACAATAGAATGACAAAATAATAATACCAAATAGCACATCACTGGCCAGGCCGGGCCTAAAAAGAAGAGCTGCAATCTAAATCGGGGCCCGGGCTGGGCCGGGCCGAATGTCTGATATTTGAAACGGGCTAGACCGGGCTGGGCCTTAAGCGCACGGGCTCGGGCCGGGCCGGGCTCACCAAATTAGGCTCCTGTGCAGACCTCTTCGTCCTCATAGACACCAGAGCTTTATTTACTTAATGGCAGAGCATACCCATCCTCCTCAACTACTCTGAACTTTATAAACTTAATGGCCCTGAAGCATACCCATCGTCTTCAGCCACTGAATTTCTATAAACTTAATGGCAATAATGTTCATCCATCCTCCTCAGCTGCCTAAACTGTAGAGGCTGGAGCGTAAATACCAGCACTTGAATTTTCGGGTAGAGTAACCCTTCCTTCTTACCCCATTTGAACTTTTCTGATCTCGCCATATATCTGAACTTTTGAGTAGAGCACGTCATCCTTTAATCTGAATTTTAAGGCAGAGCATTTTGATTTATATTTGTATTATTTTAAAAAATAGAAACAAAAATTATGTACATATGTAAAATGAAAAAGAAAAAAGACCACAAAACGTAATTTTTGCTACATCAATTTTTGTACATTATTTTGTGCGTGTGTGTGTGTGTGTGAGTGTGTGTGTGTGTGTTTTCTTTTTTTAAATAGTCAAAAAATCTCTGCTACCCAAAGGGACATATCCGGTGTCTCCTGCTCGTAAATATAAGCGCTGTCAACACTGCAAGTAACAGTAGCAGTATGCCCTCAGTGGAACACTTATAGCTTCTGTTTCGGAAACTTGCAAAACGCGGCAACAATATTATTTGATGCGATTTCCTGCTTTGCTGCTGTTAATTCGTGCTTTGTGTTTTATGCGCAATATTAAATCAATGATTCCTAAAAGTAAGTGTGTTTTCTGGGTGTTTCATCTCTTGATCGCCATGCCCTCAGCAGGAAGGGATTTAAAACTGTTTTTTAATAACATTCTCGGATGAGCTTTCATTCTTGTGTACTACTTCTTAAAGGAAGTAAGAAAAATATGCTTTTTCGCAAGAAAGAAATGCTTGGGTGTAACAACCAGGCAACTTCCAACCGAAAACTAATAATTACATTAAAAAACATGTACTGTACTTAATTTTCTTTAAAAATCACTAAAAAAATGGGAAATCCTGGTCTTTCTCTTTAAAAAATCAAGGGAATAATTTTATGTACATATGCAATTATTTCCAAGATTTTTTTTAAAGGTGGCATCTTTGTTTTAAAAAAATCACACACACAAATACACATGCACGTATATGTATCATATTTTTTTTAAAAATAAATTGGAGCAAAAAACCTGGCCTCGCCTCTTCTTTCAAAAAAAGTCTTTAATTTAGTCTGTAAGGGCCGTATGGCAGCGATGTTTTTTCCAGTGGACAACTAGAGAAGCTCATTAGCTCCATGCCAAGAAGGTGCACTTTGTTACTAAGTAACCGTGTGTTTATCCAATTAAATATTAAAGCTGTATTTTGCTTGTTGGACAGTTATTTCAAGTGTCCTGCAAGTGTCAATTTCACGTTAAATGCATTGTACACTAAATTAACAAATTCCACTATTTGTTGTTTTTTATGACTAGACGCTGTACCTTTGCTTGTAACTTCACTTCTATTACCGAGTAATAACATTCTGTAAAAAATATTTGAATTTTGCATAAAATTTTTGCTTTAAAATGATATATAATATATGTATTTCTGACTTTATCTCTTACGCCGTATAAGTTGACTTTAAGGCATCCAAAATTTGACTTTCAGTCTACTGGTGCAGGGACTTTTTGGCTAAGTCTCTATTTAATGCCTTTCCTTTCTTTGAATTCCTGTTTTCTTATGAAAATTTAATTACTTCTTGGTTAAACATTTTTTACTGAAAGACACATTGTTTTCTCTGAACAGCTTTTTTACATTTTTGGCAACATTGGACAGTGAGTCATAGCTGAATAAAAATGTCAACACTGAATGTATAGTTCAATGTTTGAATATTTTTCAGTGGAGTTTAAGGGGCTAACATTTCTATCTATTTGTATACTGCATGCTTCTGTCAAAAGGTCTTCCTAAAACATAAAGCGTTTATACTTTTTTATATACAGCACTGCGTGCGAAGGCGAATGTCAAACAGCACTAGCATCGGAATATTTTCCAGTACAGAAAATTTCAGTATTTCTTCCAATAATATAATTGAAAACATCTGTAGAAGTTCAAAAGCCTTCATTGCTTTGCGAGATATTTTAGAGGATATTTCTTCGGTCAGTGAACTGAGAGTATACTGGAATATCAATAATAACTGATATTTAACCGAATTTTGTTTTTCCGATTGCGTTTGGCAACTAACATTTCGAAACTGCCAAATCCTGTTTTAAGAACTTAACAGAAGTAGGAAGTCGGCCTAAAAGTGACGTAGCAGAAGACAGAACTCGCATGTTTAACACTTTCATGAAGAGAAAAGTAGTTTGGATTTGCAGGAACAAAAAGTGGAAATCTTCATGGATATTCAGGTCTGCCACAATCAGAAAATACTACATGAAAGAGGTCCATCTAGAAAGAGAAGGGGCTAACCCTCTTTGTTCGCGTCGTTGGTTTCTAATAATTATTTCAAGATTGGTCGGGCTCGAATCCCTCTTGAGGCATATATATAGTGTGTTTGTTATATGCCACTCTGCTCTCCTCCATTCCCTGGAACCAGTGTTCTTAAAATTAAGCGAAGCTGGCGACTACTTAAAATACCCAATGAGTTGCTCATGGCGCTTGTTAACTCCCCTTCTCCCACAAACAAAATTCAGAGGGAGGGGGAATGGGGGAGTAACCCTCCCGCTCACGTCGTTTGGCTTCTAATAATTCTTTGGAAATGGGTCCGGGATGGAATCTCTGTTGAGGCATGTATGGTGTGTTTGTCCATATGGCACTCGTTCTTCTCCACTCCCTGGAACCACAGTGTTCTTTAATTAGGAGCGGACAACTACTTATAATACCTGTGAAGACACAAGTTTGCGTCTGCGCGACGGGCATCGAAGTCGTGTCCCCTCGCCCCGGAGGTAGAGTCGCTCTCCCAACTGAACTAAGCGGACAGAATGTCTCGCTGCAGATTTGTCATCTTGACACATGTTTTCACCTCTGTAGTATGTCACATCATCTCCCTCTTAATTTCATCAAACAGAGGTCATCGCTCTTTCCACGTTTATAAGTGAGTCACGAAAAAAATTCTCATTGGCCGCCCGGGGAATCAGAACCCAGGGTCTTCCAGTTTACGCGCCGGATATCGCTTCCACTACACCACAGCAGCCACTCGAATTCCTCCAAAACCACATACACTAACTGCCAAGCCAATTTTGGCAGGTTACTTCCTGGAGCCCCGCACAACGCTGGGGATTTACCAAAGATGGCAAGCAGCAACAGAACAAATAATTAGAAGGCGAATGAATATTCAATATAGGCAGTTGACGTGGGCCAGGAACATCAAACAAGAGTGTCATCGCTCTTTTCACGTTTATAAGTGAGTCACGGAAAAATTCTCATTGGCCGGCATCGAGAATCGAACCCAGGGTCTTCCAGTTACGTTTTTTTTTTTTTTTTTGTCTTTGAAAGTGAAGTAGGTTCCAAACAATGTGGAATGGAAGCGAACTTCACACATTTTTTCGAAGGAACTGACAACGGCTTAAGTCGGATCCATTTGCACAATCGGGCGCCAATGCTGAAAACTACAAGTTTTGTCCGTGTCCTCTCTCACTCCGGAGTAAGTCGCTTTCCCAACTGAGCTACGACGGGCAAAATGTCTCGCTGCAGATTTGTCGTCTTGACACATGTTTTCACCTCTGTAGTACGTCACATAACTGTTGAGTTTCTCATGGCGCTTGTTAACTCCTCCTCCCCCTAAAAAATTCAGAGAGGAAGGGGCTGTAAAGCGTAACCCTCCCGCTCGCGTCGTTGGCTTCTAATAATTCTTTCAGCGAGATGGTTCCAGGTTCGAATCCATGTTGAGCCATGTATGGTGTGTTTTGTCATATGGCACTTATTCTCTCCATGCCTTGGAACCAGTGTTCTTAAATTAGGAGCGGGCAACTACTTATAATACCCATTGAGTTGTTTATGGTGGTTGTTAACCTCTCCCCGCCGCCCCGGTGGCGCAGTGGTCTAAGCGATGGCCTCTGATCATTCGTCCGAACGGGGTCCGGGTTCGAATCCCGTGAGGCATGGATGTTGTGTTTGTCTTACGGCACTGGCTCTCTCCCTTCCCCTGGAACCAGTGACTCCTAAATTAGGGACGGGCGACTGCTTATAGCCCATTGAGTTGCTTCACGGTGGTCGTTGCCAAACTCTCCAATCAAAAAAAAAAAAAAAAAAAAAAACCTCCCTTCCCTCAAAAGAAATAATAAATGTAACAGCAGATCTTGAAGACCACATAACGGCAATCTTGTGTACCGGTATCTTTGGAAACGATGCACACTATTTTGAAATATAACTTGGTCATACGACTTCCGTGTGTATTAAACTGACACACAGACAAGGATATAAATAGTTTATATTCTGTCAAAGGGTCTAACTATTTTAGTCACTTAAGGTAGTATCAGAGAAAAAATGGCAGATATCTATTTACGGAGGTCGCTGATTTTTAAACTTGATTTGTAAGAATATTTAGTAAGTTATTGTTGGATTAGTAACTAAGCTTTCAGCACTAGATCGGTGCACGTGTGTTACGCCGGGTACTGTTTATCACAACGGCTAGCTGTGCTTTGTATATCAGTCCGAAAACGACCAAGACGTTCAAAGTGTTCTTGGTGAATCGTTACCACAGAATTGAGTAAGTAGTTAAAACTCTTTGATGCTATTTATGTCTGCGATTTCTATATCGTAAGGAAACCTGTTGTATACGGAAACTTGTGAAACGATTCCGGGAAGCAGGAAACGCATTTCAAAGTGTATTTCCCCAGCAGTCGGCCGATTTTTTGCAGCGAGAGGTTCATCCAGGACTCGAATTCGGAGTCATCTCGGCTGATTGACTTCCGCTTCTTACCACTTGGCACAACGAGTGTCAGAGAAATTTTATCTCAAGTTAGTGAGACACTGATGTCACGCACAAGTGCGTACGAAAACCTACCCACAACAGACGGGAATGTTTTACCTGAGATGTTAATGAACACTGAAGACATTAAAAATGCGTGTTTATGCCATGCAGGAGTTGCAGGTGAAAAAGCGAAGTTGTTATTGTAAAAAGCTTTCACGTCTGGAAAAGGAAAAGTAGACTCGACATTCTTCATTAATCAAGCCTAATATCTTCTTAAAGAATATGTAAATTCTGCTGTGGCCTGTATGGAATCGCCATGCA
Source organism: Macrothele yani (assembly GCA_039090855.1). Classification (NCBI taxonomy): domain Eukaryota; kingdom Metazoa; phylum Arthropoda; class Arachnida; order Araneae; family Macrothelidae; genus Macrothele; species Macrothele yani. The sequence continues at coordinate 116,637,102 of CM076997.1, forward strand.
GTGCTGGAGACCGTGGAGTTTCGCGTGTAATGAGCTGCAGTATGAACGTTGGTTTTATGTGTGTGTTTGTTATTGACAACACCATAAACTGTTGCTGAAGCATGGTTTCAGCAAAAGTCACGCACAGAGTAGGCATGATAATCTATCCCTCTTGCTCGCATAATTGCGTAAGAATTCTAAGATTCCACGCTTGCAAGTTCTATTACTTAAACTTTTTTCCGTTCGACAAAAGGCAATATCGACAACAAAAAAGGCTCAGCTATTAAAACAAAGTTTGAAACATGCTGGCCCTGATTATTGGAAATTATTACCTTGGGATTTAACAAATATTAATTACCAAAATATCTTTAAAAAACACTAAAAATACCTACTGAGTTAAAAAATAAAATATATCTTCTTTAATTAAATCCAAATAATAATCCTAATTATTTACTTAAAATAATTCATGATGAGGCCAACAGTGCCCAACCATCAATTTACGGGACCTGGGAAAAAGCAAGTGAGCGCCCCCCCCCCTCTTGAATGTCAATAAGCCCTTTCTATGAAAAACAAAATAAGTTTTGTTCAATCAAAACAAATGAAAAAAAGTTTATAACGGTGGTTTCCAATCTACTGTGGTTTATGAACAGCATGAAAGATAAATAAAAGCATTAAGATATACACTGGAGTGGCCACTTTATTATGACCACCCTCGACAGTTTTTAAGCAAATGAGTTATGGCTGAATGCTGTTTTCCGCCAGAGCGGCGAGGCTAGTATAAAAAGGGAAGGCTTAGTGCTTGCGACAGCAGTAGAAATGATTTTTGGGTGACGAGATGGGTAAAAAATGCGATTTGACGGACTTTCAACGTGGGATGATTGTAGGAGCTCGGAGCCATGGAGCGAAAGTATCACCCAAACCGCCGCATTCGTGAAATGTTCCAGAGCAGCTGTTGTTAAAGTGTTTAAAGACTGGACTGTCAGCCAAAAAACTGGGTCTCTGCGTGCAACGTGTGCATCGTCATCGACTAGTGACTGCTCGGGTGGAACGGAGAATGTCCAGACTGGTAACATACAACAGAAGGGGCAACAGTGCAGCAAATTACAGACCATCTTAATCAAGGATCCTCTCAAAGGATCTCTGCATGCACTGTTCGCCGTACACTGCATCGGATGGGATATGGCAGCCGAACGCCTGTTCGAAACACCTTTGCTGTCTGCAGAGTTTAACAAGAGAAAACGTCTCCAGTTCGCACAGGAGCACAAGGATTGGACAGTCGATAATTGGAAACAAATTATGTGGTCCGATGAATCACGTTTTCAGTTGCACCATGCCGATGGCCGAAAGTGAGAACTTGGCGGAAACAGCACGAAAGCATGAACCCCAAATGCATTGCTACAACTCTTCAAGCTGGTGGAGGCAACGTTATGGTTTGGAGAATGTTTTCCTAGCTTGCTTTGGGCCCTTTAATTCGCATGTTGATCAACGTCTGACTGGCACATCATATCTAAACATCGTTGCGGACCAAGTGCATCCTGTCATGTGGATGGTTTATCCCAATGACGATGGCTACTTTTCAACAAGATAATGCGTCCTGCCATAGTGCTCGTATTGTACAGGATTGGTTTCAGGAACATGCCGGCGAGTTTACTTTTTGCTTAGGTGGCCCCCACAATCTCCAGATCTCCAACCCCATTGAGAATTTGTGGGATGAAGTTGAACGAGCCATCAGACAGCTGGATCCACAACCCTGCAATCTCACACTCCTGGAAAGTGCTATTCATCAAGCATGGTCTCAGATTCCACAAACTACCTATCAACATCTCGTGGAGTCCATGCCACGAAGAATCAAACGCAGTATTAAAGGCAAAAGGTGGCCCAACGAAGTACTGAGGGGGTGGTCATAATAAAGTGGCCACTCAGTGTATATATATATATATTGCACAATTATAATCACGCAAGAAAAAATCTAGAAAAACCAATGGATGACAGGCAACGCTTTTTTAAGATTTACACATACTTTCCTCCTAAAATTTCTGTCCTAGATACGAATTTTTTATAATTTTACAGGCTTAGCCCCTGATTAATATTCAGTAAGTTATTTGTAATCGATAAGAATGCATGGTGTTGGCTATTCCCTCTTAAGCTCAAAGTCTGAGCATCGGCACACCGGTTTAAAGGGGCTACAAAACAAAAAAATATAAAATTAATGCTTATCGGTAGAAGATCAGTCTAAAAAAACATTTCGTAGCAAAGAAAGCAAAGAAAAAGTTTTAAAAGTAATAAAAACACCTATTTCTAGAGAAAAAGAAATCAGTTCTGCAATAAGCACTAACCATGCTTGCCTCTTTCTCTCTCCTGCACAAAGAAATTTCCACTTGGTTTGATTTCTGCACACAGTTGCTCACAACTTCACAGGCTACAGAATTAAAAGAGAAGATTGATGAAAATTAAAAATGAATAGGCTATTTACGTGCTCCTTGCAAAACTTTTTAAGAATCATTAAAAGATGTCTACAGAAAAAACATCCACACAAAAATGACCTCGGAAAAAGGTGCACAAATCTGGAAAATATACAAAAATGCCCAAGCGCAATTCTTACGTAAAATGTTCAGCTTTGATTCTCGTTGTAGTTTACTGGGTGCAATGTAACTTTAGTTTTGGGATGTAAATCACTTACAGTTCCTATTGATTCCATTTGCATACCTTCTGAATAACTGTACTTGTTAATAAAAATATTGGCTGCTCCGGTGGCGCAGTGGTCTAAGCGATGGCCTCTGATCATTCGTCCGTAAGGGGCCCGGGTTCGAATCCCGGTGAAGCATGGATGTTGTGTTTGTCTTACGGCACTGGCTCTCTCCCTTCCCTGGAACCAGTGACCCTAAGCGATGGCCTCTGATCATTCGTCCGTAAGGGGCCTCGGGTTCGAATCCCGGTGAAGCATATGGATGTTGTGTTTGTTCTTTACGGCACTGGCTCACTCCCTTCCCTGGAACCAGTGACCCCTAAATTAGGGACGGGCGACTGCTTATAGCCCATTGAGTTGCTCACGGGCTGGTCACGTTAAACCTCCAATAAAAATAAAAAAAATAAAATATTGCAAAGAAAAAAGATGGACTGCTCTCGCTGGAAAAACATGTACTTCTCGCACAAAGATTTCCCTCTAGTACTATTTTTTCAAAGCCAAGAGGTATACATCTAGCAGAAACCCTCCTCACGACATAACTTTGAAAATAATTAACTACCAGGAATTTCTTTAATAGCTGCTTAGCATTTCGCGGTCCCTTACCCAGTGACGAACGGTGCGGTTCATTATTCAGGGTGATTACGACTCAACCATTGCTTCTTTTTTTTTTTTTTAATAATGTTCTTCTAAATTTTGTTTTTTCTTAAAATCTAAAGGCATTTCTCTCTTCGTCTACCCCGGTGGTGCAGTGGTCTAAGCGATGACCTCTGATCATTCGTCCGAAAGGGGTCCGGGTTCGAACTCCCGTGAGGCATGAGTGTTGTGTTTGTCTTACGGCACTGGTTCTCTCCCTTCGCTGGAACCAGTGACCCTAAATTAAGGGACGGGCGACTGCTTATAGCTCATTGAGTTGCTCACGGTGGTCGTTAAACCTCCAATCAAAAAAAAAAAAAAAAAAAATCTCTCATCTCTGGCCTTGACACCAACAAATCCTGTTTCCGTGTGGCAGAGAATTATTGGCAAACTGTTCCTTCTTATCCACATCGGGAAATTGAGTAATCCACCATTCGTCCTGCTGTAAGGCATTCAGATTTACTGCTTTCTTTAAAAATAAACGTGAAATACGCTATGAATGCATAAAGTAGCATTTATATGTACAGTATAATGAAATTCAAAGGTCGTTTTTTCATAAACTACCGGTCAGATGCATTTTCCAGGAGGGCTTGCTTACCTTGCAGGGGGATGAGCCCCCTCTAGCCCTCTGCTAGCTATGGCTCTGCACTACGTGAATTGCGATCTCTTGATGTCCGCCAGGGTTTTGCCATTTCTGTATTGTTTACATATTCTCACGGGTGGGAGGGGTAATAATCCCCAAGAAAACTTTGCACTTGCCAACTGGCTGTTTCCAATGTTCAATCTTCATGGATTTGTACAGTTGAAATCAGGAATTCAGTTATGCTAAAAGTTTTTTCAGTTTTATCCACACTTTTTGTTCGCAATTTAAATTGTCACTTGACCTACCTTGCTGAACCGCAGGCTCCCTGGAAGCCCGAGGAATCTGCCCCCCCATGGTTGGAGACTGGAGGCCAAACTCACTTGACTCATACTTTTTGAGCGAACTAAGAGCTGTAGTCAGGGCTCCTAAGAGGCCTTTTCTCTTGTTCCCTTTGCAGTTTTTTTTTTTTGATTGGAGAGTTTAACGACCACTGTGAGCAACTCAATGAGCTATAAGCAGTCGCCCGTCTCTAATTTAGGGTCACTGGTTCCAGTGGAAGGGAGAGAGCCAGTGCCATGTAAGACAAACGAAACATCCATGACTCACCGGGATTCGAACCTCGGACCCCGTTCGGACGGAATGATCAGAGGTCATCGCTTAGACCACTGCGCCACCCAGGGGCGGCCCTCTGCAGTTCAATAGTCTTTGTATGCACAACTTATTGTAATACTCTTATGTTATGTAACAGCATAACTAAATAATCGTTACGCGGCTATCATGCGTTTAAAGCTAACATTTTCTAAGATCGTTAATGTTAGCAGCACTTTGCTGGTAATTTTTTTTTGTTTTTTGGGGTTTTTTTTTTCGGATTTTAACGACCACCATGAGCAATTCCAAAGGGTTTTAAGCAACGCTTGTCTCTAATTTTGTTTGTTTTGTTTGGGGTTTAACGACCACCGTGATCAATTCGATTGGTCTATAAGCAGTCACCCCTGCCTCTAATTTAAGGCCACTGGTTCCAGGGAAAGGGAGTGAGAGAGAGAGAGAGAGACAGTGCGCCTTAAGATGAGCACAACATCCATACGCCTCACCGGCACAAGAACCCAGACCCATCTCGTGGCGAGTGGTCAGAAGCCAGCGCTTAGACCACTGCGCCATTGGGGCGGCTGTCCCTAATTAAGAGCCACTGATTCCAGAGCCAACGTCATCAGACAACACATCCTACCTATGCCTTCAGCAAGACTCGAACCCGGACACATCACCGCAAGAGCACGTTGCAGGTAATGTGTATAACCATATTTAACCGTGCTAGGTAAATGCAGCCACACCATATGGCGGCGCAGTGAGTCTAACCTGCTGGTTTAGTAACATTCATCTAAGAAGACCCGGGTTCGAGTCCTGGATGAGGCATGGGTAGTGTGGTTGTCCCTCACGGCCTGGCTTATAGCCAGTTGAGTTGTTCGCGGTGGTCGTTAAACCCTTACACAACCGTCCCGGTGGAGCAGTGGTCTAAGCGATGGCCTCTGATCATCTTCGTTCGAAAGGGGTCCGGGTTCGAATTCCGGTCGAGGCATGGATGTTTCATGTGTTTGTCTTACGGCGCATGGTCTCTCTCCCTTGGCCTGGAGCCAGTGACCCTAAATTAGGGACGGGCGACTGCTTATAGCCCATTGAGTTGGTCACGGTGGACGTTTAAAATAAAAAAAAAAAAAAAAAAAAATCCTTACACAACAAAAGTTAATGCACCTTACGGGAACGGTCATTTTTAATGATGACAGAATG